>QXVZ01028938.1:0-46073 GCA_008931825.1 Phallusia fumigata
ATTTCCCAGGGACCAAAAAGAAGTACTGAAATGCCTGGATATCCACAATAAAGGGATGATTGTCCTACAGGTAAATTGACTGTTATAATAACCTGATTTCAGTATTGAATAAACAAGTTGAACAGTAAAACTCAATTAAAAAAAAATTAAAAAGCAATGCTTGTTGTTTTCAGTGATTATCAATGCAATTTTGTGTCATGAAGTGCCATTTACTTTAGTAAAGATTATTTTGTGTTTATTTGAAATACCTGTGCTACATCTTCCACACAAGTAATAACATGTACTGCTGAATTGTCCACGCTACCATACCTTACCATAATTTGTTGGCTGCATGTCCTTTTTAAGTTGGCTGCATGTCCATCATATTGTGTAAAAGATATGTGTAAGCTACAAAAAGTTTACAAAAATGGCAATAACGTATTTTAAACCCCCAGATACTTACCTGATATGTCAAGAGAACCCCTCCTCTCAAAAGTTTTATGTTTACTTTGCCAGCGAATGTTGTATGTGGTTTAATCTGATCTTATGAATAAGTGCTTGTACAAGTCGGTATGACCGCTAAGTAAATATTCACAGTGTTGGGTGTGTTTACTTGGCCTTTGTGTAATTACAATGCCTGTGCCCTTATAACCAGTGTTGAACATCAATGTGGGCTTCATGCCTATTGTCTGATGGCAGCGCTGCCAAACCTAGCAAAAACGGTTTTATAGTGAACAACCATGTTTTTATACTCCCCTATTGGTACCTTATGTTTTGTAGGGTTAGCTATCAAATTATTAAGCAATGTCTGTTTAGTTAACCTCAATGTTCCTTTAAATTGTCATCAAAAATATACTGGCCCAAATATTTCCCTAAAATCAACATGCAAGTATATTTTTGATAAGAATTATGAACAGATCCGTGTTTAGTGTTCCTTTCAAATTGGTTTCTGTAAATTGATTGATTCATGTATTTATATATTTACCTCATTTCATGTTATCATTGGAATATCAAATAATATGCAAGTAACAATTCTTAACTCTAGACAAAAGACATTTTAAGTGTCTTCACTACTTCCTGTTTCAAAACATCGTATACCGCATAGCCACACTGTCTGCCACAAAACTATGACTTGGAAAAACAAAATTACTTTTGAGATTCAACCATGACAATAGGAAGTTTATTTTAGGGCCCTATTGTGATGAAATAACTTACCACAGATCATTTGTGTGTATGTGTGGTTAACAAGATACACTAAAGTTACACAAGAAAGAATGAATTGCTGCTTTTGGGGCGTTTTGTATGTGTTCAATACCCCTCCCTTATACTAGGTTTATTGCCATTTTTACCCCTCGGTTTAGGATTTGATTGATTTTGACCCATATTTAAATGGTATCTGGCCCTTTTTCAGCCATAAAACTTCCTGGGTTGAAGAAGATTCTGTGCTAATTGTAGTAATAACAAAATGTTAACATTTGTGTTTAAAGATATGTCACAACTTTTATACCTTCTTACATTTTGTTTACAGGACAAAACCAGCAGTTTGGCAGCTCGTTCTGTTGCTGCAATGCTAACAGAGGACGATGAATGTGACTTGATTCACACAGAAGTACTTTCAGGCCTAACTACTGCCCATCTTGCAGTATATCTCCACAAGTGGGTTAACTTTACAAAATATACGTGGATGTATTGCGTTTGTCTCTTAACCCTGAGAAATGCTCTATGTTGAAGCAATACATTTTTTGTAAACAAATTATTGATTTGAATCTGTGACCTGCAAATATTTTACATAAACTTGGTACTCATTACATGGTGATTTAAGCTATTTTTTGCATGAGCTTAGTAGAGTTCTTGGTGGACAAGAATTTAAAATCCCAACGTTTTTCCCTTTTTTACAGTTTTAAAATAGTTAGGTGCCGAGAGTATACTGAGACACCAAACACAAATTATTTGGTTTTGAAATGTTGGGTAATTTCTGTAGTGTAACCAAGAAGCGAATGGAAGCCAAGGAGCTGATGTATGGAAGTCACCTGACTCGATTTCGCGCTTCAGTAAGCTCCGATGAAACACAGTCGGAGGAAAGTTCGGATGAAGGGATGAGAAGGCCAACTGTGTTTGCTTTCGGTGTAAGAAGCGAAAGTCACCGTGAGCAGCTAAACCATCTACTCAAACAGTTGGGACTTAAAAGTAAGTGATAATAATTATTTTGCTGACAAGATAACACAGATGCTGGCAGTGTTAACAAATGTTACAATGTTAAAGTGTCAAGTGTAACTTGAGATGAAGCACTGTATAAATTTTGAATTTGTGGTTTATAAGCACCCAACTTGTCATTGGGGTAATTAGTTAACTTACTCAAATCATATCCAATATGTAACTTACTTCACTCTGATCATTATTAAAAAAAAGACTTATCTTGGTGTTGAATGGCATTTATACATAAAGGGGTAAAATTCCGGTGATGGATTTCGTCAAAAAGACATCGAAGCAACGATATATTTATTCTGTGTGTTAAGTTAGGCTTTCACTATTACATTATTCTTTTAGACGTCAAACTACTCAGCGAGAAGTTTGAGACTGTCGACACGAAGAGAGACCCGCGTTTTGGTGCTGTGAAAATTGTGTTGGTGACCCCGCAATGTACGCGGACTGCAGTGGCCAACCCCATCGATTTTATGTTGAACGAAGGCGACAGCGAAAACTATGCAGTACTGCGAGATTTATCTCATGGCGAAAGACACAACCACGCCACCGAATCTGCCAGGTCCCACGTGGAGTCCCTGAAGGTTGCATTAAAAGGTATTTCGAGTGTAGTGTTTGTGCACTAATAACTACAACGCCAACTGTTTGTGCCAGTGGCGAAACTTAATAAAATAAAAAAGATTGCGAAGAGGCTTGTATGCAAACACACTTTACCGGGCTGTTGAACCAACTTTGCGTAGCCAACTGTAAATCGAATTTTACAGTACATCTTATAAATGCTTTTTTTCGGAATCTGTCCCTCCTGTAATAGGCACCTATATGATGACGATCACTGTTAACTTGGTTCAAATAATACCAGTGAAACTTTCAATTTCTGATGGTTGGTTGATTTCGTGTCTGAAGTACAGCTTTACTGTTGTTAATTACACCTTAACGTTGCCATTTTTACGTGACGTATCGGTTGAAATTTAAGGATGTTCTCAATCGTAAGTGCCAAGTTACCAACCGGGACAAAATTTATCTAACAATTTTTGAGTTGTAAAAATCAATTAATACGCACGAACAACAAATCTACTGATGCTTTATAGCCCGAACATCAATTTTACCAATTTGTGGCCTACATTCAACTGTTTAGCTAGATTTTTAAATATTTACACACCATATTTTTATCAGTTCCCAGCGTACAAGCTGTTGTCTACACAACACGAAGCGTTCACCCAGCCGAAAACGAACAAG
Source organism: Phallusia fumigata (assembly GCA_008931825.1). NCBI lineage: Eukaryota > Metazoa > Chordata > Ascidiacea > Phlebobranchia > Ascidiidae > Phallusia > Phallusia fumigata. The sequence goes on from QXVZ01028938.1 coordinate 3,418, forward strand.
CCGTGAACAGCGCCATCAAGTGGCAGCGAGACACAGGGGAGGGGTCAAAGCCCTTCCGTTTGTGTCCCCCGACACTTCCTCTGACGTCCAACGACATCAAAGAGGGTGAAAAAGAGGTGACGGTCGTACGGGGATACAGATCTCAATCATTAAAACACAACTTCTTGCGTATGAAGCAATCCCCAGAAATGAACGGATGCTTCATTGCTGTGTTGACTAGACAGGTATGAATAGTAAGTTTTGAAAGATAACTTTACTTTGTCATTAGATACTACGCGTTAACTCTGATTTAACCAACATTGCAAGAAACTAATTCCAATTATTCAAATAAAACTGAAGTATTTTGGTAAAATTTTGGTGCTAAAAAGCTATTTGGATGTATTTTTGACTTTTAAAACTTGTCATTTTGAAAGTTTATTTATTTTGGATTGATGTAATAGTTGTTAATGTATTTATTGGCACTGAGTAAAAACAGATAGTTTTCGGGTGCTATACCATAACATACAGATCTAAACATTTTCTTGTAAATCATATTTTTAAATGCAAATTAAAACCTATGTTTGGTTTGTAAAACCACCAAATAAAACGCATTAACCAACTTGTTTCACAATATTTTCTATTTCATAAGATTGATCCGACCGACTCTGCGACGGTGAAAGACATTCTCAAGCGTGCAGCTCTGCAAGGGTTGATCCTTCCTGTCTCGACCAAGAAGGAAACAGAGGAAAAAACACCCCCACAGTAAGTTTTGAATGGTTTAACTAAATTGTTTCAAATTCGGTTTAGTCCGAAAAACAAACAGTCCATTGGCGTATAACGGTATGGCGTAGGATTGTGGATGCCCCTATGATGCATTTTTTATACTTTTGGTCAATCTGTAAATCCTTGTTACAAAATCCAACTTAATAGACAACTGCGGTTAAGTTTTTATTCAATAGAAACAAATTGCGCCAGTGGTGTCCAAACACAGGTTTCAAGCCTCTGACATTGTTAAAAATATGAGACCACGTGGCTTTAATAAGTGCCCTTGCCCAGCTTCTTAAAACCGTGGGTTTTTTTGATGGCATTGCATGTATACAGTAGTTTTAGGCATGCAACATAACCACAGTAACACCTGTGAACTCGCAGGCACGTTGTGGAAACAGTCGAGGAACCGCGACCGGTTGAGAAAGTTCAACGTCGCAGGAGCAAGGTTGCGTTTGGGAAGAAAACAAAGTCGTCGAGCGGAACAGGTGTGAGCCGAAATCGAAAATCGGTACCCAAGGTTGTTGAATCGGTCGACGTTGAACAAATGCTGGAGAACTACAAAAAGGAGGCTGCTTTGAAAGGTGCTGACAGCAACGTTTTTTTGACAACGGTTCGCGCACAGAAGTCATTGGCATGCCGGATAGTAAAAGTGATTGTTGTATAGACGGAAAATTTAATGCGGCCAGCATGTGATTGCAATGAAACGCCTAGCTTCAGTCAGTACTACAACATATATCTTAAGTTTTTATTGACGGTAAATTGAAAACCGCACTGTTTTGGTCCATTAAATTACCTTTAATTGACCAAACCAGGCTTGAAGTTGGAGTTGGTGATACTACTCGTTTGAGGTACTTTCAAGTCATCTACATCAAAAACTAAATAGCAACCAAAAAATGTGAATACATTTATGCTTATAAGTCCACCGTCTAGTTACGTGCACTCCCGTTGAATTATTTTTTGAAGTTGGTGACTTCAATTGCGGTCTACCCATCGGGTTCCACTGGACTGGGGCAATGCCGCTTAAGTTTCTTGTTCAGAGAAACACAAGAGACCGAGACAATGTACCAAGCATATCCGCTGAGTTTGAAGACATGGTTTTATTGTGGTTGTTCACCATAGTTAATATGCATAGTTTTGGATTGTAAAATTTTCCCGCTGTTACCGTCAGAAGAAATTCCCTGGGAGGGCATTAAACAGCACGAACGTCATGTTAACACGATCAGTTATGGATTTCCCCTATCGTTAAACGCACGATTTTGATTACGTAGTTCAGAAAAGAAGTTCAACTTTTGATTTCAAATGCACACTTGCATGACTAGTGAACGTAGTGGACATTTTTGCAGCAATCAAATCTGGAGAAGTTAACCAAGTAAACATCAACATTGAATTCCACAACGCTACGTCACTTCGGTTCTCGGAAGGGTCATTGTCTGGAAGCGCCCCTGATCAAACACTATCCAATAAATCGTCGGTTGTCAACACACAGGTATAAAGTGGTGGTATGCATGATTTTTGGGTTGTCGTAGCATTTTAGTTGGTATCGTAGTTTTCATTTTAAATAATTTGATGATGTATAGACATGTAGAAGTTGTATCTTGCTGTTCGTTTGCATGTTGTCATGTCGCACCAAACGTATAACATTGTATACTCTCATAAGCGCTGGCCAAAATTTTTCCAATGGGGTTCAAACCTTCACAGATACATACACACATATAAATAGATTTTGATATTTCAAACACTATTAATTCAAAAGATTTTATTGATAAAACACATACAGATAATAAAGTACTTTTTCGGGGTTCCAGGGGGTTCTAGAAGTGCCCCCTCTTGCCCCTACACGCCAACACCTATGTATACTCTAGATTTACTTTATATGTTTCCACACAGATGAACACGGATGTGGAGAGGATGTTGCAGGAGCTATCCAGTCCTAAAGGGGGAAGGACATAAGTATATTGTATTACACTTTAGTTCTGTTGTTGACAATCTCATGTTTGTTTTGAAATAGTTCAACAGCTGGTCAATACTGTGTGTAAAATCTAAATGCATTGTAGTTTTTGCTTTTTCAGTTTTTGTTGCAATTGTTTCGTGTTTGAATGCTTTATTCAACTTGCTGCATATCTTCAGTTTGGTGTTTTCACATTTTTGGTCTGTTTTGGTGGCGTGATTAGAGCTGCTGAAGTGTCTAGTTTGCAGTGAACTTTCGCTTGGCAATTTTATGAGAAACATACATTCCATCCTATTTCATAAGTTACCATCCCTTTGGTAAATGCTGTTAACCAAAGTCGATTTGTTATCGGCTAAAAAGTTCGGCTGCTCGAAACTTGATATTTTTACACAGCAAATGCAAGATTTTCTGCATGTAAATAGTTTTTCAAGTATAAATGGTATTTTGCAAGTTTGTTGTATTTAACTGCTTTGTTTTGTTGCTTTTCACATGACAGAATATATGTATTTTTAAAATTTGCATTGTGTTGCACTTATCTTTTACCTAAAACAGTTAATCTACCCAAAAGCCACCAAAATGCTTTAGTAGTTGTACGATTTAAATTGTGGCTCAGTTTCAGTGAGCAAGAAACAGAAATGGAATTGATTTAATTTAGTGAATACTGAGTGGTCAGCACATTGTAGAGCATCATACAGCTTGGCAACCAGACTGAAATCTACACACCAAGTGTGAAATCAAAACTGTTTAATTTTTTTGACATTTCACAGAAATTCAATAGCACGAAAATGAAGGGTCACACTTTTAAAATACCAATAACAGGGAAGGTAATTCTACTGCAGTACCATAATGGCAGCAACACTGAATTTTTCCTTGCATAAAGCGATCACACATTTGTCACAACATATAACATCATCATTGGTTTAATGATAATTGTCAGTCTTTTAATTATTGCAAGATCGCAGTTTTATAGTTTGTTGCAAGCTTATTGCTTCTTTAGATTTCTATATGTTCCGGTCATTCATTCTTTTTTGTGTTTTTAACAAACAAATCCCCAAGAGGCCCATGTCCAGGTAGCGACAAGGGAAACTTGCATTTGTACCACTCATTGTATGTTACTAGCCACGAAAATATGCCAATGGCTGCACCAGCGGCTTTGCTTGAAAATGAATGGAAATAAACACAAGTTGAAAGCAGCATCAACTCCCACAGGGCACCTAAAACAATGTTCACTAAAAACAGCAAGTGTACTAATGGCAGAGTCACTTTAAACCTGGACTTTAGGTTTGTTAAAGACTTTGAGCCAATGGCCCTAAACTGTGCACCATACATTGGAATTTTATGCCAGTTCCTCTGAAGTTCCAATTCAGATTTCATAAAGAGCAATGAAAAGGTTAACAGAAAGCAATGTCCGGATATATCCACTGCTTCCCAAATATGACCCTGTTTTAACTGAATGCAGTCCAATTTACTTCCAACATTTAAATTTGGTGTCCGATCTTTCCCAATACATACTCCAGTTAGGTTTTCAATGAAATGAAAAACAACATTGACCCACAAGTACCACACAAAAGTTCCAACTGCAAGGCGTAAAGCTGATGATGTAACAGTCTTCTTCCACATCTCACAACCATGAACAAATGATGTGACCATGCTATACAATCCTGTCAGGACTAAAGTCCAGCCCCAAGCAAACTTTACCAAGTAAACATTGAAAAAGTTTCTTTTTTGAGAAAAATAGGTTTGTGGGACATCCACCACCAAGGTTATGGCAGATACGAGGAGCACAAAAAACCAAACACCTACTACTTTGAAGGAAACAGGAATGGAGTAGTATCTACTTTCCACAACAAACTTTGTAATAGCCTCAAGTCTTGATGACTTGTCAGCACTTTCTTTATCATCCTGCAATGTATTTTGTCTACTAAGAAAAACCATTTTCTCCAGACCATACACCTGAAAAAAAAACACACACAACTTTATTATTGCAGCTTTCATAATAAGCCATTCTAGTTCCCGGAAACTGCACACAATGAATACTGAAACACTTCGATTTTTGTTACAATTTTCAAAAAAAATCCATGTGACAATATCCAGTTGGTCTTTTGAGACACTAGCTTGTGTTACCTGATGTTGCATTGAAAAGCAAAAACAAGCTGCGTTGACTCGTCCCTGTCACGATCATGTTAACAGTTACAGCAGGGACGATAAGGCACGAGATGCAAGTTTGTAACACAAAGCAAACACAGCCAAAAACAGAACCTGCAACTGGCCAAAAAACGCCGCAAACCGATAATAAACCAGCCTATCCTGGTTATCTTGCGAACGTGTTTGATCGTAGTTCGTACAAGGGGATTTCCGCGGCGCTTTTTCCGTAACCGTTAAATCCATTATGTACAGATTCAACTAATATGAAAACGCGCTTCGCCGAATATTTACACGCATCTTGTCCATAACAAAAGCATATTGCTAACAACGTCGCTACGTGCAGCTTAACAGGATGCAATGCAGGGAAACAAGCACCTGTCTAACAACGAAAAGACCAAAACATACACAAACGGGATTTGTTTTTGTAAAGCACTAATCGGCAAGATAAGTGTTGACAAATCCCACTGTAAGTGTAATTAAATATTTACGCTCATAAAGTTGTAAAATGTTTTTTTAAACTGAGAAGTTTTGACATTGGGGGTGAAACTCTAATGAACCGGATCGGAAGATTCTTTCGAGTGTGACTTGCTTCGTTGGCCTTTTCGTTTGCACGTTGGCAGTGGAAGGACGCAAAATATGAGGTATTTCTTATCCAATAAAATCGCTGTAAATTCCGTGAAATATATGCGTAAAATCTAAAAGATTGTTGTTGAATACTATTGACTGTGCCCAATGATGGTAAAATGCATGTATTATCAGATTTAACTGTGATGATATTTATTTACTGAGGGCGCTTAAAAATATAAAGGTTGTGAAAGATGTGCTAGGCAATTGTGTAAGCAGGTTGCCTTTTTGTCATCAGTAAGGTCTCACGAGACACTCTTTATGAGTGCGTTGAAGCTGTGCTGAAAAATGCCAAGGACAAGCCACGTAACTTTCTGCAAACTGTGGAACTTCAGATTTCGTTGAAGAACTACGATCCACAGAAGGACAAGCGTTTCTCCGGAACTGTAAAGTATGGAAACATCATTTGCTACAACCAATTTGCCATTCGAGCAAAATTGGCAGTTCAATATGTGGCCTATTGAACGGACCTTGACCCAGGGTCTTAAATATTGGGCAGCAATGCAATTTAGTGTTGCGAGCTAAATCTTAGGGAAAATGTATGTAAATTTTAGTTTATTGTTAAACCCTATACTAGTAGTGCTGTGTTTTATCTACAGCTGTTATAAGGTTGAACATGTCTGCTAAAAATAAGGAAAATGTTGATGCTATATTTTGATTTTGTTTTATAGGTTGCCACATATTCCTAAAAACAAGTACCGTGTTTGCGTTCTTGGTGATGCCCAGCATTGTGATGAAGCAAATGCTAATTCTATCCCTTGTATGGATGTGGATGCACTCAAAAAGTTGAACAAGGACAAAAAGCTTGTCAAGAAACTTGGTGTGTACAGAAATATGTTTTAAATGAGTAGAATGTCATGCAGTAATACAAAACCACTACTATCAGTTTTGTCACTTAGTTTTCAATATGGTTTGTGTTGTCAAACTATTAGCATTTTACTGCAAACTGTAAGAAAATACATGAAAGATTGCAATATTATAATATATATCAAACAATTATTATATTGTAAAAATAGCTTAGTATTTTTACATGGTACTGTATCACAGCCAAGAAGTATGATGCTTTCATGGCCTCCGAGGCTCTCATCAAACAGATTCCCAGACTTCTTGGACCTGGCTTGAACAAAGCTGGAAAGTTTCCAACGTTGGTTACTCACCAGGAGTCCATGGTGCAAAAGGTACCAAACCATTTTGTTGTTAAAATCTATAGACAGACAATAAACTACCAATATTTAATGCCACAGGTGCAAGATATCAAATCAACCATCAAGTTCCAGATGAAGAAAGTTCTATGTTTGGCTGTTGCTGTGGGAAATGTGAACATGACTGAAGATGAGTTGGTTCAAAATCTGAACATGGCAATTAACTTCCTGGTAAGTTGCTAATAAGGTTGTACACAGGTCAATAATATAGCTTTAAGCATTGCTGTATTTGCACACAACAGCTAGAACTTCCTGGCTTTTGTGCCAAGGAGGTGTAGAAGATGTGCAAAAGTAAATGTCAAGGATTCGCTAACAACAGGTTCCACAATACCTGAAGTTTGATAGTAACCTGTGAAACATAGGACTACCACACCTCAACCTTCACTGTCAGTTTTGAGTTTACTACACAAGTTCTATGTCTGTTGGTTTGTAGGTCTCACTGCTCAAGAAGAATTGGCAGAACGTGCGATCTTTGCATCTTAAGAGCACCATGGGAAGACCACAACGCTTGTATTAATGTGCCATTAAATACATGCGCAACACAAACTTTTTTGTGAATTCTATTCTGTAATCTATGTAGACATGGTGGTGTGTGCATTATAATAGGTCAACTGTTTGTCTTAAAGTTGAAACAGATGACATGGTGGTGTGTCACTAACTTTGTGACCACAAATACATGGGAATGTCTTGTAGCCCCTCTAGTTGTCACATATTTGAAAATTGTAAGACTTCTGGTTGGGTCATAGTGGTTGGTGGTTTAAAGACTTCTCTGTCTACCTCAAAAATAGACAAAATTGTTTAATAATGTCCAAGTGGAATGGCATTTAGAAAATTTGTAGAACATGTCATTGTATGAATTTATTATGACCCTATAGCACTTATAGCTACCCCACCAGCCCCCCAAATGGTTATATCAAACCAAGGCAGAACCCGCTGAAACATAAGAAGTTTGCAGAGAACAGTATGGGTGATCAATTGACCCTATAGCCCCAGTGGTCAACTCCAATGTGGGTCAAATTATTAAACAATATCCAACACTGTAGCAGTACTACAGACCAAACAAAACTTAACCTAAATGTCCAGTGATATTACTTCTTTGGTAAATACACAATGGTAGGGTGGAACAAATACATGTAAATTCCTCAAAAGTGAAATAAGATATCAACAACAATAAATTACACACACAAAAAATAAGTTATCTTACAATGAAATGACAGTCCTTTTTTACCTCTGTCTTTGTGATTAATGGTCAAATGGAAATTCAGAAAAAAACCTCAAATCATGAATAAAAAAATAAACAATGCCAAATTAATGATTAACTAGCAGCTAAAACATGCAGCATTTGACATCTCTACAAAGTGCCAATATTTAACACTGATATTTGTGTGTGCATACATGCTGTGCCAGTACCTGCAATATTCACAGACATTGCATATGGTAGGGTAAAACAGAATAAAAATACCACTATGCTTTTGCATCAATCTGCAATCGAATGTTCCTCTGCGGCACAAAAAACACAAAAGAAGGAATGGCAATTCCACTGAAGACCAGTAACAAGTAATTTGCAATTGTTTGATCTAAAAAAAATGTTAATATCTGTAAATCAGGTGTAATAAATCTTTGTCTGTTTTGTACTGGGACTTGGTTGGTTAAAGCAGTTAATTGGGACCAGCTTACTCTTTTAAGAATATAACATTTGTTTACAATTATATTTTATCTTACTTACCATTGAGACTGGATAAAATAGTTACAAAAGTAATTTGAGCTACCATTGCAAACCACATCAAAACTGCATTCGTTGTTCCTTCGCTAACTGGGTATGCAAGGTCAACAGAAATCTCAGTGATTAATGGCAAAACTGAGTTAACTCCCATACCGATTACAATGCAACATACCCACAGCGTCACTAAAAAAAGAGTAGAGTGTGTTGGACACTAAAATGCTTGTAAGCTGTTTGCAAGCACATATTTAATTATAGGACCAAAGGTATATGTTACTGTGAGCCAAGCCAGCATAAGGAAATGTTTAAACAGAGCTTCTGTTTGGGCTTTTTTCAGAACAACAAAGCATAGTTCAGTTCAGTTTATTATTTTGCGAAGAAAGAAAACTACCAGCTGTAACATAATGATGTAATTGACGCAGGGGCAGCGAAAGACCATTTCTGAAATGTCTAGTCTGCTTGGGGCAAACAACAAATGGCTTGCGCAGGAGGTCAGTGATCTTGTTTACTTACCAGTGGTAAAATGAAATGGTGGCCAATCAATCCATTTCATGGTTGCAATTACCAGGTAGGCATATGCAAGTAATATTAGAATCAGCAAAAGGGAAATAATAACCTTCAAACGTTTTTTCAACCGATCAGAACACCTGGTAAAAACAAGGATACTTTTAATTAAAACAAATTGTGTTAAAAACTCCTACTGAACACTTAAAAGAAAACAAAAGAATCATAATGGGGCAAAAATTGCATGTATTTTAAGCATCAGCGTTACACTTACCATCCAACCAAAAACCCAACTGTAACTCCAGCAACATTCATCATAGCTGCAATATTGCCAGATACTGCCTAGAAAAAGTTGTAAGACAGATGTTTACACTTATCATTTTCATTAGCTCTCAAAAAAGTACTTGTAGTGCTTAACTGGTGGTGCAAATTAAGTTTTGACAAATAGTTTACAAGATTTTATATTATCTTGTTCCAACCCTAATTAAGAAAAATTGTCTTCTCACATTAGGAATTATGATTGTTAACTTTAAAGATAATATTACATATTTCACCCCCAGCACAACACACAGAAAAATATATGTACCTGTGGTACATTGAAATGACTGTACAGGTCTGCAAAAACCCCACTCCAGGAATAATATGATGCAATAACACATGCTTGAGTTAAACTGACTGCCCAGAATGCCCGTATTTTTGCTAGATGCTTGATGGAGTCCTACAAACGCAAAAGTCAGACACACTCTGAACTATACATATTATGTTTTCAAGTTCAGTTGTAATTTTACCTTTAAACTTAGTCTACTTGCTTTAGCAGAAGGACTTGGTGGGGATGGAGGTTTATTGGGGAAAAAAGCAAGAACACACAACAAAACTGCTACAGCCATTCCACAATACATATACAAGAGATTGTGAATTTCCTTCCTACAACAAATATAAAATCAAACAATAGATGAAATGGGCTTCATGGAATTAAAAAATTTCAATGCCACATGCAACCAAGCATTAAGTTCACTTTTATGAAACATCACATACATGACAAATGTTTACCTCATTTCGGGAATATTGGTGATGTTTCCACTTGAGTTTGTTTTTTGAAACACATGCGTTTTGTTGTGGAAGCTGGAATTCATTGGGCCAGTGACCATTTTTGGCTCCACAAAGAAACTGAAAACCGCACCTACATGAAAATTACAAAGAACAATTAATGGCTCAATTTTCTAGTGTTCTCCCTAGTGGCAGTTTCAGCTTTATTGAAACCATACCAACATTCCCAAACAAAACCATGAAGGATGTGGCTGATATTCTTTGGCCTGGAGGGAACCAAACATTAGAGAGCATGGGTGGAACTGACAATACAAAGCATGATGCCATTCCCGCAAAGCACTGTGCAACTTGAGCGATGCTAATCAAAACAGCATTTTTGTGAATTTAGATGTATTTTTGTAAAAAAAAATATCCCAAAACAGACTCATAAATTTTTGCAATCACAAAGCACATCCCTTGTGCATCATTTTTTAAACAGTGATATCTGTGTAGAATTTTAATCCTGCATACATTTTTGTTGTGAGATAATCAGCTGGAATGCACCTGAGACCTGCCCCAATACAAACACACAACGAGGCAACAATAAATTGAAGCCGTAATCCCCACTTGTCCAAATAGAAAATGAAGAATGGTGTACAAATCAGTAAAACACCAGCTGGCAAGCTGGTGAATAATTCTATGTCATCTGAAAAAACAAAAACACAGTTACGGCACACATAAAATTCACTCATAAAAAATCATATTAGTGACTAAAGTCAACTGAGTTGTTTCATTTACATTTACCATATTTTAACTCACCATCAAACAAAGACAGATTGCAATGTTGTATTAGTGTAACTTTATGTGTAGAAATAAAATAGATACTAAGTCTAGAAGAATGTTGGTCGATTCGCTGGCTTTTGTTTTTGTAAACATTACGAGCTGTTGTTGGTGTAAATTTGATGTAAAAATTAAATTACTATGTTTCCGCGTAGTTAACTACTTACTGTCAGTAAAGTTTAAGGCTGCTTTTGCAGACACGCTTATTGGACCCCATGTATTAGCAATTCCAGTTTGGATGGCAGCAAAGAAGGAAAATAACAGAATGACATACCATCGATACCAATACAACCTGTAGGTTGGAGTGTTGCATTCCGAAACATTATCCTGAAATAAAATAAATCACTTTTAGTCCAGTTTAAACTCTGCCTTTTGTATTTTTCCAAAACTTCTGCTGTGCCATTGTCTTAATCGGAAAAAAATTAATTCAGTTTCATCAAATAGTATGTAAAAAATAGAAAGCAACTGGTCTTTCCTACAGGTAAGTCAATTCAAACTCTTCTCTGCCAAGTCCTGACTATCGGAATAAAAATGCAATAAAAAATACACTGTGTTTTGCAATGGTTAAAATTCCAAACACCCCTATAGTTGTGTAATACCTCTCACTTACATTATCATTTGTCTCATTGGTGATAAGAACGTCTGTATCTGATTCTTTATGCATGTTTTTAACAATAAAACCGCCCACAACTTCGAAAGGTACGGCAGTCCTTAGCCGCTACAGTTACTTCTGTTTTGTGTGCATACTATTGTAACTGCATTTATTTTACGCAGGTTGTATTGAGTCAGCAGCTGGTAGTGCCCAAAGTCCACCCGAAAACACGTTAGGTGCTGTAACTGTTGTTATCTGTAGACTTTAATTCGCCAGATCGAAGAGCAGCAGCCATCAGGCACGAGATCAGCTCCAAATACAAATGAAACGTAATATGACGTCACAAGTAATTTTTAGCATGTTCGTGTAAATGCGTGTTGTTTCGAAAATGTACCCAGTGTAAAATATGACAATGCAAGTATGCAACAATGTAATTGTAAAAAAATTTAAAAGCTTAACCAGGTAGATTCCCCTATTTAGATGTCATTTCAATAGATTGGCAAGGTGGATTCCCCCATTTACAATAACACTATTTTCTTTGGTAAAAAAGTAGGACGCTTTTCTGATAAACAAGACCCCGAGAAAATGCTTAATAGCGGTACAAACATATTTGGTTTGGGCCCTCAATATGTGCAAAGTTGTTTGAAAAAATAGAAATCAAAGCTAATTAATGATTTATTGCGCACTTAACTTCAGCAAGTGTCCTTTTAATGATCATATAAATTAGATTGTGTTGAAATAAATCTGTATTCAAGTAATGCAACCGTAAATTTTGATTTTGTACGTAAATTTTAAGGTCAATCTGTAGCTCTTGGGCTCGAAACATTGTAACTGCTGGACCAACCTTCAATAGCTGTTTGATTTTAGAATACCCGTATCCATATCAATCCGAACTTTTGCAAGTTGTCAATTGTCTTGCAGTAATTGCAAATGTGAACGCTCCATGCAAAATCGATCTACAACGAAAGGTCGAACAAGCTAGGGCATTGTGAACTATAAAAGCGTATTTACCAAAAGTGCTGTACGAAAATCAACCCAACGACATAATATTAAGTAAAAAAACTACAGTGTTATCATCGCACAAAATTACCAGGAAGAAATCATGCATACTTGGGCATAGAACAAAATCAACAAATAAGGGCACTGAAAAACATCACTGTTGGCATGGTAACTAAAATCTGAACTTGTCGGAAATTGATCAGCTTCCGGATTGAGGTGACGTACCTCGGCAATTGACAGGCCTATTGTCGCGAGCTAAATATATTTGCCAATCTTGCACAAAACAACAAGTTGTCTGCAACATAAGACCAGTAAGATAAAGACCCCACGTACTCTGCACATAAAGTTATAAAGGCGAATTTAACTTTGCATTGTCGTGGATTTAACAAAATGATAGAAGGTAATAGATTTTGAACCAAAAGGATTAGTGTCAGTGCAAGACAGCAAACATTTAACACAAAACGCGCTTTGTGGTAAAATAAAATATGTCAACAAAGGCGGCCCACTGACACAATTCTGCGCCAGCTACCAATTCAAAAAGCCGTGTGTTTTAGCGAGTTAAAGCATTTGTTAAATTTTAAGGAAGTTTTACAACTGAAAAAATGAAGACAGTAGCATTTCTCGTCATCATTTCAATTGCTGTTACTTTTGGTAAGTTAGCTCTATTTAAATGTGGGCTGTTGTATTTTTAATATTACCTCAATAAAAAAAGTAATTAAAATATTTATGTCAACTACATTGTCCGCCAAAACATTAGTGGAATAAATTTAATCAGATTTGGCCCGTAGCCTAACTACTGAGAAAAACAGAGAATGTGCGCGTTACTGTTCAAGTAAATCAGTTGTATGCAATTTTGTTTCCCTTCAGGTCAGGATGATGAGACTCTGTATGCCCACTGTGGGCTCAGTGGCTCAGGTGCCGGTGGTCATATTTGCTTCAAATACGAGGTACCACTATTTGTTTCGCAATGTTGATGTTAAGGACACTGTGTTTGTGTCGTGTTTCAACCGATGCGGTGTATCAGTGCATATATGGGCTGTATCTTTTGGGCATTGAAGCACAACATTATCAAAATGCAGATATTTGCAATTTTTTTCTGTCTGCGTTGAACTGTCAACTGATCATTATGTGCATTTTTTCAAAGGCCAACCAGCTCTCAGCCCAAATTCATGTGACTGGAGTGACTGCTAATAGGAGAAGTACAATTCACATACACAGAAATCAACCAGATGATAACTGTGATGGAGCTGGAAAAGTTTATAACATTCCTGGAACGCCTGGGTAAGTTGACTATTTTCATTAGCAGCCGACGATTTCCTTTGACTGTCTTCGTCAAAACAGTTATTACGTGCGTTATTGTAACTGGGGAGTAATTAAAGCATGGGGTGATCCAAGTTAATGTCACCAACTACAAAAAAATACAAAAATATAAAATGACCCAACGGAACTTCAATAGGGCAGGTAGCTCAATAATGAACTTCATAAACCATAACGCGTTTATGCGTTGTTCCGCCCAAGAGGATAAAAATGAAACAAACAACTAACACTTCTATTCGTCATATTTTTTACCGTTGCTTAAAAAGAAATCATTTTTTTTAGATCAGAGGGAAATCTCGGAAAACCACTGTCCAACGCTCATTGTAACATCCACGTCGAAGATCATCTAATTAATGGTCTCTCTCTCACCGATCCACACTCAATAATCGACAAAGCAGTGGTGGTGAGTAAAAACATTAGTTCACATGGTTAATATCCAGTGTCTCAAGTGCAAACCACACCTGATATTTTAAAGACAATATGAACCCGTATTGCCTTCTTGATTGAAAAATAAGGGTTGAGCTTCACCCCCTAATGATTTTCTGAGGTTTAAATCTTTATTGCAGGTTCACCTACCCGGGTCGGGAAAAGCTTGCTGCGTTATATCTTCGATTCGAAAGTCTAAGTATACAAGAATGACTGGAAAAGCAGCAGCAAGCATCGAAAAGCATACCTGCCCACCAGAATAATAATTCCCAAACTATCAGTATATTACTCGCATTTCACAAAACATAATGTAGTCGTCCCCATTTGGCTAACTGTATACACTTTCCTTTTAACCCTTTGCATGTCATGATATTCGCCCTGGTTGCGCCCATCAAGATAATAAATGCACATAACTATCAAGTTTGCTTAATCAGTCACCCTACGGGTCGGCATGACAACCGATTTTGCTGAAGAATTGGTTATGATGCCAAAAGGAACCCTTCCATTTGCTCATGGTTTTTGGACATTCCAATGGCGTATACCGCCTATTTAATTAGTCCTGGTGTTGGTAATAGTGTTGTAGCCTATTTAGATCCTTCCGTAACTGCATTCATTAACAATCAGTTAAAGTAACTGACACTGAGTACAATCCAATATATCGAATAACATGCATTTGAAACGTATGTCGTGAACGAATAGTCAGAGACTTTAGAAGATGTTAACGAAAACAGGGGGTAATATGGTTTGCTAACGACAGCTGTAACGAATTATAAGTGTATGCAGATAAAAACAAAAACACTCGACCGCATTTAATTAAACGCTGGTTAGAAACTTGTGAACAGTTAAGCAGAAGCCGCTGACCAGCCATCTTGCAAACAAACTAAGGCTTCCACTTGTTGTAGCTGCCGGGCACGGTGAACTTGTGGGTGATGGGCATGTATCAGTGTTAAGATTGTCCAACACACCACTCCACAAATCCTCTGCTCGTGCGTAAACGTTGTATTCAGTACCGAGCTGCTCCGAGATTTCAAAAGTGTTTTTCTGAATTGGGTCATAGACGGACCACTTTTCCTCGAAGGAGGTTCCTGCGTTTGGGTCTCTGTTATAAAAAGGCTAAGTTGTAGATTTTTCAGCATTGGGATAGTGTTGGGTCTAATAACGGTTATCAATGAAGAATCAAATACCACACCACAGAACCCAGGCATTTTCTACATGTTCAAACACATTTGGGCAAATCCCTTTTTTCCTTTGATATTTTGAAACATTTATTTTGTAAGCATTACAGTACATTTATTGATCATAGTTCAGCAGAAAGTTCGGGCAAACTGAAAGTTAACCGCAGTTATAGGTAGTTGAAAGGACGTTTACCCGCTGTGTACAAAGTTTGCCATCAGAGAAATAAAGTTGTGACTTCTGGTGACATCACTGGACGAGAAGTTGAGTATCGGAGGAAATCCAAACAAATACACCGCGGTGTCGACGTGCATGGTATCCGGTCGCAAGAACGGAGCGTTTCGAGAAAATGTGCTTTCTCCGATTGGTCCAGTAAAGCGAAACAAGTAGCTAAAAAAAATTGTGGCAATCGTAAAAGCAATTAGGGGTTGCGTAATTTAGTAGTGTGTACGTTTAAGTTAAAGGTATATGCTGGCGCTTTTGTGTTTTTCACTATTAAAACGCCAGGAAATATTTTTAACGAGGAAGCGTAGTAAACGTAAAGTTTTGCAACGGCTTTTGTTTTGGGTTTCTTACGTTGGAACGTTGTGTTGAGTTGCCAAAGCGGCAAATTGGACCACAGGAACAAAGTAAATCCAGTCGTTGAAGAACTTAGATAGTTCTCTCTGTCGTTTTATCTCCAAATCGGTTTCGATAAAGTTTCTGTAATACCATCACTGTATTAAAATTTTCTAACGATCAAGCATTGAACTTCATTGAATAATTACTTACGTGTAAACGTGTTCTAGCACTCTTTTAGCCTTCAAGGATGTGTTATTTTCTCCGGCAAAATCCAACACCGAATTGACAATAAAAGCTAGATCTTGATCTGTCGTCGTAAACGCAACGCTTGCCGCACCTTCTTGTTGTGCTTGCCCAAATATAATTTTGTACCTGAAGAATTTTAGTTCCCCTATCAAAAACCAGGTTAAGATATGTACTCTTTACGTCGACTTTATTCAATCGTAGTTCCTATGGAGATAATTGATTGAACTAAATACTACTGCTGTTTTAATTTTGTAAATCCCAAGACTGTTAGGCTATCGACAGTTAAAACATGCCAAAATGCAACTGTCAACCGTTGGCACATAGACCAACGCAAAAAGTTTAAACACCAAAGCATTTTCGAGAAACACATAACAATTTCCATACTGGTCCATTAAAGCTGCCAGTGCTTCAACGTTGTTGGGCGTCCCCGGAAGAAACTCATCCCCAAAACTGATGTCCAGCGTAGGATTGTAAAGGTTAATAAGAGAAGTAGCAGCAACAAATTGAACGAAAGTCGATGTTGGAAGAGCTTTCAAACACGCAATGGCATCGACAGAATTGTTGCATCCTGATGACGCTAAAAGAGGATTTAGTTTGAAAGGTATAGCAATCCAAAGGCACTATAATGACTAAAACAACCACCTACAGTCAGGCGGTCGGCATCCGATGGCTAATTTTTTCGTTGCAATCATTATAGTCTCAACATACCATGCAATATTGATTTCATGCCAGTGACACTTTATATCAATCGAGTTTAAAATAGAAGCTATGATGCCTTTAAATAAGTGATCAAACATGGTTTCACTTTGCAGCACCCTCTGTTTAAGTCACAAAAGTTATGTGTGATACTTACTGAGTATAGTGTTAAATGTTTTTAACTCCGTTTGTCGAAGTTTCGCGCCATCGGTTCGGTCAATCTTGGTGAACAGCTGACAATGATCGCACGTTGAAAAAGGCTGGCGTTGTTCAGTGGGCTCAGCAACTGTCAACAAAACAAAAGGTTTTTAAAACCTTTCAGCTTTAAATAAAAAACAACTGGTCGTTACTTGGGCTACGACTGATAGACCCCCAGCAGAATGGCCAGAAATTGTGATAGAATTTGAATTTCCTCCGTACATTCCAATGTTGTCTTTTACCCATTGAATTGCCAACTTCTGATCGTAAAGACCAAGATTGCCTGAAACGGAATGAATGGTAATTGATGTGTAAAACTGTCAACAAAATATTGAAGGCACGGTTTGTCGAAACTACATACCTGTTAAGCGCTGATCGCCTGATGCCATGAAACCCAGCAGCCCTAATCTGTAATTAGCTGCAACGACAATCAATCTTCCAGTTTTGGCGAGTACGCTCCCCTCACTAGTTTCCTCTAAAAAGGTAGCGAAAATTACAAAAATGCAATAATCATTAAAAGGTTACACCAACTTGAGCCAAGGCTCCTCCATGAAAGTAGATCAGGACTGGAAAATTATCCGGGTCACCAGGGCGTCGTTCGGGAACATAAATATCGAGGAGGAGACAATTCTCGTTAGCTGTACCAGGGTTTGCCAAAAAGTCTGTATGAAAAGTAAATAAACCTTATCATAACACTTTTTAAATTTCGGTCTTAGCATGTTTCCCGAACCTTTGGTGGCCTATTCCTGCATTTACTTGACCTTTAGAAATTCTTTGAAACTATTTTGCAACCATTACACAACGTTTCGAATGTCGTAAAAACGTGGCCGTTACCTGTTTTTGTTCAGTATTTTTGCAACGTGGCAGTATGGAGATGGCAACGATGTGCAGTTTAAACATAAGGTAAAGCAGTACCTCATAAATGTTTGCCTTTTACTCGGTAAGTTCAATAAAGAGTTGCATTTTCCGAAACAAACGGAATACAATTACCGGGAGAGAACTGAGGACAATGTGATCCTGCGGTTGTTGCATTCAGGATTCCCTTCCATCCTGGATGAGGAAGAGGTTTCTCAAATCTAAGTGATCCTACTGGAGGTTGGGCATACGGAACACAAAGAAATTTCATCACTCCAAACTGAAGCCAGCCGCATAAGTTGGCAAGATTGACAGTGGACGCAGGGTAGCCCAGTAACTCGTACATGTCGTTATATCTTTGCTGGATGTACAGCTCACTTGCTGCTGTGAAGTCTAAAAATGTTTTGTAAATGTTTTGTACCGCGGAATCCCATAGCAAATCATGATACAACTAAACCGTAGAACCCTTGGCATTTTGTCCAGTTACGGGGGTAATGGGTAAGCATACGACCTTCAAATGTTCTTGGGCTTAAGGCCTGAGCTCTTTAGCTTACCAGTAATTCGTTTCTATGGGCGATTTTTCTAACCAAAACTGTGTATATGCCGATCAAACGCATAGTTATATTAGTTTAAGTTTAGGTATAATATTTAAATGGTACTGAACAAACATTCTTCATGTAAAGTCAAGGGTGTGGTCAATTGACACTCTATACGTATTTAAATGTTTTGCATCTGCATATGGTACTTACTGACTTGCGATGAGCAACAAGGAATACATGTCGAGATGACAGACATTGAAATAATGGTTATTCCCAATTTCATTTTTATTACTGCTGAGTTGACCCTGTCACACTACTTGAACAGTTGTTTAGTTTTGTTTAGTTTACCAATAATTTTCATTTCTGAATCTTATAAAAACTGGCTGGCCTACATGCTGAAATTATTTTTCAAACTGCAGTTGCAAAGCAATACGTCTTTGGAAAAATTCCTTTCTTCGTAAAGTCAGACAGATTCTTTTCAGCAAGGTAAACTCAAATTACCAGATTTTATTATGTTTCAACAAAAGTTTATGAGTTTAAACGTTTGTGAGAAAACCGTCAATAAACCATAAAGTTTTCTCAATGAATCACGAAGTTATCACAAAGTACTGTGGCTTGTCTACAGAGAGAACGACAATAAAAAATTCTATTTGTTAGTGCTGTACGCAAACAATCCATCGAGTCAAATGTTTGCCACAACCGCACGTCTTGTGAAGGGCCAATGAACGGAATTAAGAATAATGATCAAAACGCATGCTTCTGCTATTTTAGTGTTGACATAGTATATCTGATCGAATAATGCAAGAACCAGTGGTATCTATAGAATCAAATACACACAAACGTACACACAAATAACCATTTTTACTGAAGCAGAATTAGAGCCAGAACAGTCAATTTTTGATTGATCGTTGTTTTGATTTGACTTATTCCAAAATCTGCAACTATTTCATATGATCTGACCGTCGGGTTCAATTTTTTTGATCCGAAGTAGAGAGCACGCAATAAACAACATACATTTTTGGAGAAACTATCAATGTACTTGTTATGGTATAACAAATCAATAGAAAGTAAAGCAAAAAGCAGCGACATACATTGTTTTATCGTGTTTTGAAGCCTCGATCGTTCCAAATAAAGAAATACCCCGTTTTGTATCAAACTATATTTGCACTAAAAGCTCTCTGTACAAAGCGGTGTAAAGATAATATGGTAAAAATAGCTTACCGATTTGAAACGTTGTCAACAAGTAGAGAATGACGCATCGAGCAGAGAAATACTTCGGGGGCGTAGGGGTTCAATAATTTAAGCGCCATCTGTTGGATATGGAATAGCGTGCGATTCTTGTGCTTCCAGGTACAGCGGCGTTACATGCCTCGTTTCTTTTAACTTTTTGCTTGGATTAGTGTATTTTCAAAGTGTTTAAAATCTTTAAAACTACGTTGCTTTAGTAACGACCTCTTAATGTGATACAGTTGGTACACAACATGGGTTTAAATATATTGCTTTGAGGACAGTTCCATTTGGTAGCGATAATCAAACAAGTTACACTTAAAGCTATGAATTGTAAAGCTTGTGAAAACTTCGTGTACAATCCTGTTTCATGTTTAATTTATTTCTGCTTCTAAAAACAATACAAGTAAGATTAAATCCGTGCGAAAACTGCGACAGGAACTGAACACTAAGCCGTAATCAAACGGCCGAATAACCAGCGGTGTAAATTTGCCCTGCGCTTCGGTGTTCACCTTTCACTCTAGTTTCAAGGTGACAAGCCTCTGTTTGCATTTTTACGCACGACTGTGCAGAACTCAAGGTAAAAAGTTTTAGTGAACGTTTGCAGTCGTTCGCGAAAAAGATGATAGAAAATTGAAACTTGCAGACTTCCTGCAGTGTTCTAAGTTAGTTTCACAGTAAAACGTACTATGCATAATTTGAAGATAAATAGCAAACAATTCATTGGCATTTAACGTTTTGACTTTGCCACTTGCCGTATGCCTAAACTTTAAAGTCGTTTTATGCGGATAAAACCTTTTTGATTTTATTATTTAACTCTAAAAAATTTTTCATTTTAGTCGCTGAGATTTAAATGGCTGTATTCGGTTTCTACATAATTATTTACGGTCGACTGCTCATATTTAACCGTAAAGCAAATATCAAATTGTCACGAATTTGATAAAATCAACAAACAGTTTGGGGCAAAACCACAGATTATTGTACTGCAGTGGGCAGGTAAGAGTACTGCATGAGTTCGAACTTTGACGTATGACACAAACAATTCGCCAACCTTTGTTTGTTTGGCTCGTAAAACACAGCCTTTCGTTTCTTACTTATAAATTCTGTATTGGTCTTTTTTACCGAGATTTTGGATTCTTAGGCATACATACTTCATCAGCCTGGGCGACTGTTAACAGTTTGAGTACGGGCAGATTTGTTGCCGAAGCCACTGCCAGTTCTGATAATGACAGATTTTCAAGATGTGTCCTATAGTGTTCCAGTAGAAGGGGAAATAGCACAGCCACAGGTTCCAGAAGAAGACGAGGATGATGGATTGTCAACGTTGGATGAGCCAGTCAAGGATACTTTTGTATGACTTTGGTTACTTTTTAAATAAGCTTAAAACTTTAAATACGACATTTTTTGTATTCAATAAAATTTTGTAGGTGTAACAAACATGTTTATGCTAAAATCTATTATTTCAGTAAGTTTGTGTACAGGTGTATTTTCCGACCCAGGTTAAAATGTTGTTTTGAACTATCCAAGAATTCACATGGGTACACTAGTACAAATGTGCAAATTTACCAACATGTTTGTTTGTTTGTTTCTCAGAAACTGTATTTTATCAGCTGAAAATAGTGTTCATTTGCAGATCCGTGACATGAAGGTAATTGGTGCAAAATTTGCTCATATTATCTACCCAAGGAGCAACTCACTACTTCTGAGAGATTGTAAGTGTATTAATGCATGTAACAATTTACATATTGGTTTGAAAACATGCTGAAAGCTAACACTCATATGTTGTATCAAACTGGCATCATGAAACAATAAAAGTTTTATTAACAAAGAATGTCTGTAACCGGGGTCGGCAACCTCTCCCGAGCTGTGGGCCAAAACAAAGATCAGCAAGATCTCAGTGGGCCCTACTAATTTTTCAACTACAATTCTGTTCCCTTTATTGCATATAATGTTGATAAAACATATGCAGGGTATTCAGATTACCTTCTTATTTTAGCATTTATTCAGCATAAGTGGAAAGCTATGGGCCTGAATGATTTTGCTTAACGGGCTGGAATTGGCCCCGGGCCATAGGTTGACGGCCTTGACTCCTGATATACAGATATGTGATGTTTAATATCAAATGTACATATTTTGTGGTTTGGTGTATAGCTGCACATTTCTTAGTTTACCTGTCCCAAGCCTTTAAAACATGTAATGTGTGAGTATTATACTTGTTGCAGGGGATTTATGGGGTCCGTTAGTTCTTTGTGTCATTCTTGCAGTTTTTTTGAATGGTAAGTAAATTAATTTTCTCCATTATATACTTTAGACATGTTTTGTGAAATCTGCTTTTTCTCAGGTGTAAAAGATGAAACTACTGGTGGACAAGGCCCTCAATTTGCGGAGGTCTTTGTGGTTGTATGGGTTGGTGCTGGCATTGTAACTCTAAATTCACAACTGTTGGGTGGAAAAATGTATGTCACATCCCTATTACATTAATACAAAATTAATTGTTTGCCTAAATGCTTTGTCTCATATTTCAGATCATTCTTTCAAAGTGTTTGTGTTTTGGGCTACTGCATACTACCCCTGGTTGTTGCCATGATCATATGTTGGTTTCTTGTGAAGGCATTTACCCAGACTGTAGTATTTGTTGTGATTCGTGTAATCCTGGTTGCAGCTGCGTATGGATGGTCTATATTTGGTAAGGGCAGCTCTATTATGTATTGTGTATAGATACAGTTTGTTTTATAAGTAGATACTATAAACATTTTTGTATTTCTAAATTACCCCCAAAAAAGTCAACAGCCAAGTCATGAATTTACCACATTTATCTTTCTCCCACCAGTTTTTTTCCGGTTGTCTGTTGCTTGCTTGCTTGTGAATTCAGCAGAATTCCGGCTTCTAGACTTCCGGCTTCTAGATTTTATAAATATTGTTACAGCTTCAGTTGCATTTCTTGGCGACAGTCAACCGAAAGGAAGGAAAGCACTCGCAGTGTTTCCAATTTGTTTGTTTTACTTTATTCTTGCTTGGATGGTGGTGACCTACTCCTAGCAGGGATTGCCCCACATGCATTTATACAGAAAAATGTCCCTTTGGGCTATTGGTGCTGTTCTGGCTTGGGCTGTCAGATACATAGAAGTGCCAATATGTAGTCTGTGTCACATCCCAATATTGCTAAAATGCTAGCTTACATTACAGCTAGGCTTAGCAACAGTGTGTATGTGTACTTTGTAGTTATTGTATCAAAGTATTGTTATACTATCTTGCATTTATTCGGCAATTTGTTGTTGACTTAAAATATAACTTCTATAATGTATTTAAAAGGTACACTATGTTTGCAGCTTAACTGAACATAATAAACTTGTCGGTACATTGCGCTCATGAATAAGTATAGGTTTAAAAACAACTTGTTGGTTTGGTACAAATATTAATCTTTAAATGGAAAAGGTCGTAAGTGCTGCACCACATATAAACTAAGCATTGGTAAAACTCATAAAATAGGTTGCATAATTGTACAAAGTATAACATTTTATACGCCCATACTTTCAATAGGTCTCGTGTTTTGAAACAGTTCTACTAGCAATGGCTGTACACATTTCATTACATGCTATAATGCATATTTTATTGTGTTGTTTCACTATGCTGTGCAATGAACAAATATATATTCAATGAAAATCAGTATCCACAAATCCCAAGAAAAGCAGCAGGAAATGGTTGTTGAGGGGACCTTATTGGCCTGTTGTAAGTACAGTACATTTGAAAAGCTCATCCTTGGCAGACATTGTTGTTTGTATTGAGGTAAATCTTGATGTATATATGCCTGTATTTTGAATGGACCTCATCAGTATGATGACAGCTGCTCACACTACATTGTTTTCGG
Source organism: Phallusia fumigata (assembly GCA_008931825.1). Lineage (NCBI taxonomy): Eukaryota > Metazoa > Chordata > Ascidiacea > Phlebobranchia > Ascidiidae > Phallusia > Phallusia fumigata. The sequence goes on from QXVZ01028938.1 coordinate 26,871, forward strand.
CTTTTTAAGAATACAGATTTTGACAATTTTTTATAAAAGTAGATTTTTTTTATAATGGAGATTTTCAATGTTTAGAGCTGCATCATTGCAAATTTAACTGCTTTAACTAGAACATTTAGCCATATTACCCATATTACAGCAAATTTATCTACTAGGTGGGGTGTTGATAGTAGATATATGGTTATTCTAGAACTGTTGTTTCAAATCAAGAATATCGAATTCTGTACTGATTTTGGTAGAATGTCACCCAGAGTTGCAAATGACAATCAACGACAGTTTGCGATCTCTGTGACGGCAAGATAGTTACCCTTTCAGCGTGAAGCAATTCTTAGGCGCTCGTCACCGTTACGTGCGAACGGTTAAAATACAACTGGACTTATGGACATGAGAAAAACTGATTCGGACTCGTCCCCGGACATTTTTTTTTAATTTTTTAGTATTTGCGAAATAAGGAAACGCGTGGCTAAGTATCAGCGAAATAAGGATACCAATAACGTTGTACTGGCGCTGCTGCATCTATGCACCGAACATTTAATACCACATGCACTATGATCTGTTGGTGCTAGTCACTTTTTTTAGATATCGTTGAGGATAAAATAGTTTCGTGCAAAAACTTCTTTCTCAATATGCTAGTGGGCAACGGCAAAGTTGAAACATCCCATTGAACTAGGTAAACTTATTTAAATGTAACAACTGCCTAATGTATCCGAAAAGCTTACACAAAGAAAAGCTTAGCTGTAGGACTGTATTACATATCACTTGCATGTATGTGTGTTTAATGAAACAACAGCAAATAAACCAAGGGTATCACCCCAATGACTAAATAAGAAGCGCAAATTTGTGCATTAAGAAGTGATTGTTCTGGGCTGTGCATTTTATCATGGCATAAATTTATCAGCTGATTTTTTATAACTCCCAAGTTAATCCAGGGCATTTTTGTAGATCAGTCAAGCGAGTTTGAATATTGTGGTAAAGAAAAAAATGAAGCAATTGCAGCAGTATGGTGCTGAGATTTGACTTCAGAAGAAAATGAGAAAAGGCAGCAGATACAACCACAGTATGGCTTCTAGAAAAAACTGGGTGTAGGAAGTAAGTAGATTATATATAGAACTAATAGAACAGGGCTTACAACCTATTTTCCAAGAATATCAAAGTAAAATCTGCCAGGTTTATCAAAAGGTTATAAATAATATTACCTGTGTGCAACAACATTGCACCACAAATTTGACATTCCATTGACACATGTTAAGTTAAGAGAACGTGATGGTTTGATTAGTGGCCCCTGTTGTAAATTTAAAACATTGTAGTTATTTTTTATGCATGAAATGTAATTTCTTTAATATTTAAAAGTAATGAAAGGAGTGGAGAAATTTAATTTAGCACAAAATACCGAACCACAAAAATCGGAAAAATCTCACATTGCAATAGATCGACAATATTATACATGTATATAAATATTGCAACATTATAAAATCTGACATGTGTGTGGATGCAACTGTTAATTAGGACAAACAATAGCAAAAGAACAGTTGCAACCACATAATTGTACTACAAAAAATTAAACACAAGCAAAAAACCTTTGGCCGTATTTGATTAAATAATTCAGACTGTGCCATCAACCCAGCGTTTTTGCTTTGCCATTGCAATCGCAAACCATGGGGGTGGGTTTTGCTTAACTGCATCAACAGGCGGGGAAACTGGGTTTTTGTAAGTGTCAGTTTTGGTCATTTCTACTTTGCCCTGTGAATTTGAATCCGTGCTAATGGAACGAAGGGCTGCAGTTTTTTCCATTGGTGGCCTATTCTCCTCCATGCTCTTGTTATTCCTGTTTGATTTGTACTGGCTCATGGTGGAGGAGCTTTTAAAAGATATCTTGCTTGTTTCTGCGATTGATGGCTTCCTTGTAGGTTTTGGGTCTTCTGTTTGAGGCGGTTTTACTTCTATTTCCACAGGTTTGCTTTCTGTTACCTACAAACAGAAAGTTATTTGACACTGCTGAGCATGTAAAAGTAGATCACAGATTGGAAGTGGTTGGTATTGCCTAATTGGTGGTAAAACACTGTTCTTATGTTTTGTATTTCCTTCAGCAAAATTATTTTCTCACATTGCTTGATGCCAGTAACAGTTACAGTATGGGCGAACCAGAATTTAGCCTAGTAGAATGAACAAAACTAATTCATATAGCTGAACATTGCATTTAATGGAAGAAAAACTCTTGTGGTGTGTTTTTACGACTTACAAAAAAACAACGGAAACAAACATCTGAATAAAAAAAGCATACACAACTAAGACCAAATTGGGAACTGAAAGCTTAGGGATTTGAACTAAGTTACCTTTGGGGTTGTTTCCATAATGTCAATAAGTTGACTTGGAGCAATTGCAGTTTCCCACTTTTTTGATCTTCGACGAGCCAGTGACACCCAGGATGGTCCATCGCCAGGAGTCACATTTTCATTCTGGTCTTTTACCACCTCTGGTAATTCATTGTTCACTTTGTCACTTGATGATTCCTTGGGAAGTAGAGAAGTTTTTGTTTCAGCTTTGTCAGTAGCTGGATCTATGGGTGTTTTAGTTGAAACCCTGCGAGATTTCGGCTTCTTTGCCACTGCTGGAGGTGAAACTTTTGTTTCAGTTACCACCAGACTTTCTTGAATGTTTACTTGCATGGTTTCAGTCAAGTCTAAAGCATCATTTACTTCTTTTATGGCAATATTGCTGTTGTTCTTATTCCAAGATGCCTTAACGTTGTTTCCAGCAACAAACTGTGATCTCAGCTTTGTTGGAGATTTAGCTGGACTTTTTGGTGCAACACTTGGCTTATCACCAACTTTTTTGCCATTGCTGACAACTTCAAGTTTTTCCACTTGTGGCTTGTTAGGAACCTTCCACTTTGGGACAATCTTTTCACTATTTTCCTTGTTGCTATTAGTGGGGTTACCAAACTGGGGTCGACTGCTATTTGACTGCCATTGAGATTTTGCACTTCCCACTGAATGCTTTGGTGACTTTACAATTTCTTTGGACTCTTTCTTATCAGCTTTTTTGCTTGGCTTTTCATCTGTCGGTGATTTTCCCTTAGTTGCAGATATTGGTGTATTTTCTTTGGATGCTGATTCCTCTTCCGAAGAAGATGGATTTTTTACTGGTTGCTCATTCAATGTTTTGTCTGATTCCGTTGGTACCGCAGATTCATTTTCTTTGATTTGAAGATTGTTTGGCCTTGTTTTCTTAAGTTTCACAGCAAAAACTGGTGCATCATTTGTTTCATTTGGGCCTTTTTCTGTTTTGGGCTTTGCGTCTTTTACTGGAGAATATTTCTTTGAAGGTGATGAGGGAGGCTGTTTAATATTTTTGTCATTATTAGGTTCATCTTTGGCTTGGTCAGATGTTGCAACTTCCTTTTCTATAACAATTGGTTTAGGGGACAGAACTTGCCGGCCTGAGTGTTTTCTCTGCACTGCATTAGAATTCTCTTTTTCTCCACCCATTTTGGCCTTGAGCAAAGCCACTTTGGAAACAGGACTTGAATCATCTACTTCCATGTTGTCAACAAATGAAGGCTTATCATTTGCAGTGAATTTATCTTCTGGTGATGGTGGGTTGCCTGTGCTGCTTCCAGAGTGATTTCTTACTTTCTTTAATTGTACAAATGGACTTTTTGGCCTTTCTTCTTGCATTGGGGATGGAGATACTGTTTCTTTTATATTTGAACTTTCTTTATCACCTTTGTTTTCCATAGGTAGTAAAGGTTTTTCTTTTTTAAAACTATCTTTCTTTAGGCTCTTTTTCTTTTCCAAAACAGCAAGGTAATTAACTTCCTCATTTGGGGATTTTTCACTTTCTGTTTTTTTGGTTTCAACGGGTGTTAGCTTGTATTGCTTTATGTCATTAGGGGTCTTCACAGTCTTCTCTGATTCGTCATCCTCTTTTTTGACTGGTGTTACGTTTAACCAACTTGGTTTAAAATCCAATTTCTTTGGGCTTTCATTTGCGGTGCTCTGATTTAATGACTCAGTGCACTTTTTAACCTTAGGTGGTGAAAACTTGGCAGTCTTTGGTGTGTTGTCTGGAGATTTAGTACTTTTCTGTTCAGTACAAGCCGGACTTGATGTCGTTTTGGTAACTTTGGTCCATCTTGGTTTCGGGTGTGGAGCAGCTGTGGGTGATTGTTGCTTTTTGTTGTCATTCCCACCAAATTTGGAGAAATCTTTTTTTTCATCAGTTGGGGTTTTTCTCAGTTTTATGCCTTTCATGTCCTGCAGTGTGGGCACAATGCCAGGTCCCTTAAACGAGTGTGACTTTCTAACTGTGGTCTTCGACTCCTCTGGTGCCTCATTTTCTTTAGCAGACTCGAGGGGCTTTTTTCTTGGAGAGGTTGATTTTGGCCTTGAACCTGAACCAAAAGAAAATATGACTTTAAAATGAAAAATTTTTAAAAAAAGAAAGAAAAAAAGAAAAATTTTTGAGTCAAATTGTTTTTTAGTTGCATGATATTGGAACTATTAAAAATTTAGTTGTTATGGTAAGCTGAGACATTCATCAAGCACACAACTTGAATAACAGGATCAATCATGCAACAAAAGAATCTCTATGATAGGGTCCAACATTTGTGGCACGACAATATGTGGAAAGCCATCCTGCTAATATGAATGATTTTTACATCACAATGACACAGATTTCGCCTCATAACAGGCTCAGCTGCAGCAGGGATATATTTTTAGCATCAATGGGCCCACAATGACATGTTTGTAGAATTAATGCAGGGATGTGTGCACTGATGTCATATCCTATGTGCTGCATTGTACCCAGACATTACATGCCATGTACACAAACTCATTTGGTGAAAGCATGTATATTGGTTAAGCTCATCAGAATATTACTTGTTTTGTTGTTAATATGGTGTGTTTAATCCCACCTTTGTATCCATATATTATACAGCTTCGTCCCAAAAGTTTTTATTGTTGTCACCAAGAAAAATTAAACATAACATGAACATGGGAAAACAGAGCAGATAAAATGTCTATGTTCAGTAATATATTTTGTACAAGGTTCTACTAACCGGTATCTGTGCTGGAAAACACTGCCTGGTCAAAAACTCCATTGCTTTCGTCCCAAAAGTTAATGGATTCTGTAAGTTCAGGTCCGGCTGAAGCAGGTCTCTGAAATTGAAAAAAAGTCCTTGCATCATAATGGTTGCTAGTGGCGTTGTGTCAATACAACTAATACAACTCTAACTATAAATGGTTACATTTCAAATATTTTTTTTAGTGGTAATGGGTTAACAAAGGTTAACAAACTTGTAGCAATAACCATTTTTACTGAATATTTGCTGTAGAATTAACCAACCATGTGCTTGCTTAAGTTATTTCGTGTTTTAGAGGTTATCAAAAAATCCACATGGTTTTACTAGCATATAATTAGCTTTTTTTCTCAAAATCTTATTAATTTAGGGCATTGCTTTGAAACGTTTGCATTTAAACGTATCCACTATCTACCAGCTCCCAAGCAGTTACGTTTTTAACCAAGTTTGATGTGTCTTTGGTCAAATCACACATACAAAGACAACCAACTGCATGCCACGACCTCGGACAAGCACAAATTGCTCAACAATATCACAAAACAACGATAACAATACTAACAAACACCCACCTTGACGCCTTTGCTGCGTCTATGGTTCGTCCTTCGGTTCTTGGGTCGTGCGGCAATCTTGTCATAGGCGGCGGTGTTATTGAGAAAATGCTGGGCCGAAGTTCCACTCACTACGGTTTCCATGTCTGTAGAAACGCACAACAACCATCAAACTTCTGTGAAAATGTTACGATGGCCTACTCATTTGTGCTAGTCCATTAAAAAATGCTGCAAAAGGGGTATAATGCAATATGAACTGAAAAACACACGAAGAAAATATGTACACACTGCAAGGGGCTGCAAAACTAATGCCCTATGAAATGACTAAACAACTTCTCATCATTGGAAACCATTTTGTTAACGCCTGATCAAACGTGATAATTGCGAATGCAAAATCTATCCTGATGAACTACTTAAAAGCTGGTGGCTGCAAAGTCCATGCAACAACATATTTGTAGCAGCATGGGGCACTCGACGTTTTAATCGACGCTGTGTCAATAAAAAATACAGACAACCAATGTACTGCAATGTATGCGCAAAACTTAGGTGTACAACAAGGGTGGCACAACATGTAGTTGTGTGTTGCGTTAAGTGACCTTGCACGCCTGTAGCAAGTTTTTAACTAAGCGTTTACGAGTTTTTTGGAATTCCATTGAAATTTATGAGATGAAACCTAAAAACTCCGCCGTTATAACGAAGAATTGTTGGACACAACTGCACTAACGCTGCCTTAAACCAGTTCAAGGTGTACAAAGTCACCGTGTAAACATAAGTACAAGTTTCTATTACTTTTACCTCGAATATTTACTGTTGCAAATTGCTTTCTAAAACTTTTTTTGCATCGTCATGTATGAACTTTTCTGACTAACAGTACCTTTCAATCTGCAACGTCGACTTTTCGTGTTGATAACGGCTGCTTCCTGTCTTGATAAGCGCAGAAATGCAACGCCGCAATACCCGTTACACCACAACACAGGAACGGACTGTAGATAGCAATGAAACACACGCACGCGCTGTCAACGTACAACGTATGCATTCGACGGATTCGACAGGCAAAAGGCGAATAACATTCCAATGCTTGCGTTTCCCACGCTTTTCTCGGCTCCCAGAGTGGAAGGCCAAAAAGGTCGCTTTGCCAGCAATAACAGTAGAAGGCGGTGTAGCACTGCGTTGCAACATCCTGTTATCTTCGCGCTAAAGGACTCCGGCCCCTAAATCGTGCTGTGACGCGACGCTAAGCTAATAAGGCCACAATGCATGCATAATTCACACCCCAAGCGACCCTACTATTGCAAACATTTCGCTGCCGAGCGTGTTGATATAAACTGCGACAAGGGGACAATTGTGGACGCGCTCTCTCGCTCGCTAAACAGGATTGTGACGTGTTGAAATGACGTCACAAAGGGACACGTCATGTCGAAGACAGCGCGAAGAATGATTGACAGAACAACGTGTACGCTGCGACATGTAAGGGGCCTATAAACAGTGGCACGTATTGTGGGAACATCGTAAGATTAGCTGTCAATCAAAACACATCGAAAATGGCATTAATGTGTTTCGCGTGGTCGCCTTTTCCGCTGGGACCCTTTTGCAGTATGTGACGCTGTGTTATTGTACTTTGAAAATCTTACACCATGTAAAATTTGATGTACCTATAGCGACTGTCCTGTTCATAGTTTTGATACTGAGTCGTTTGGCATCAGTGTTGAGCAATTCATCACATGAATGGGGAAATTGACCCATTAAAAGTGGTAAAGCACGAAAAACTCGTTAGTTTAAAATCGTGGAAGCTCAACAAATTACTTTGATTTCGAGGTATCCGGTGCTGGGGATTTTGCCCGTCTTGCGAAAATTGCCGCATGTTAATCGATTTCGCTCTTATTAACATAAGAATAAAATGACCAGCTGATCGTTGGTTAAACGTTGAAAACCATCACTTAAAAGGCGAATTAGGCAAAACTCCTGAGTTTGATTGAATATTTTCGATGCACACATTATCGCTTCGTCTGAATGCACACGTTTCTCTTTCCGTAAACACACAGAAAAACTTAATGAACCCACCCTACTTTATTGCACTTACGAATTAATTTGTGACTAACGCTAAAGTGTATGTAGGTCACTGACCCAATAACACTCACACCGTACTAAAAGATACAATGATTTTTGAAATCACATGCGGCGCCGTTCTACAATCAATAACAGAGGACGGCCCAAACTGAAATTGCATTGTAATGTAATTTAATTTCGTTTGTGCAAAATCACTTTCCTTTAGGAAGTCCGCAATTTTGGGAAATGATTGATGGTAAAATTGGATCCAGGTGTTTGACAACTGATTTCAATTCGCGAACATTGATTTTCAATTACCAACCTAACTAGATTTGTAAATAGCACAGTTGAAGGAATTTGTTTTTACAAAAGCCTACAGCGTACTTGATGTATCCTGTGTATGCCGGCAAAAAAGAATGCTAGCTTTCATGCTTTATCGTTTAAGAGTCAATGTTTGCATCCCCGCGGACAATGGATGGTAACTTTGGCCTGGTATTGACGTTGAAACAGTCTCGCCACTTTCTACCCGCTAGATTGACTTTCCCATGACTTCGCCCTGGTTAAACTATACGCTCTTGTAAAGTCACTACACACAACTGACTATCACCATGAAAAAGTGTCCTGTTTTAATGCGCTAGTTTTGTATTGTAACCGTTACCATGCTTTTCCGACTATCCATTGGCAAGCTGCAAGTCAATACAACTGAATTTTTAACTGACCATATATAACAGTATACATTAACAATTATGCATCGTGTTTAAACGTAAAAACACAGCATTGTACTAAATCAAAAGGTCCAACTATCTTGCAACACCTCTGCAATTATGAAAGCACTCAAATTGAAGCCACTGCTGTAAACCGTTTACTTTCAATGTTTAAAATGTGCTGCTGCTTCCAAAACGCGGGTTTAAAGGCATGCGATCATTGCAAACCCTGTACAGAGTACCAAATATTTTTCCACAAACACACAAAACTGTAAACCCTTCTTCGACTGACCACCCCGCCTTTACAGACGCACTTTAGATTACTACCNGCTAAAGTGTATGTAGGTCACTGATCCAATAACACTCACACCGTACTAAAAATATACAATGATTTATAAAATCACATGCGGCGCCGTTCTACAATCAATAACAGAGGACGGCCCAAATTGAAATTGCATTGTAATGTAATTTAATTTCGTTTGTGCAAAATCACTTTCCTTTAGGAAGTCCGCTAATTTGGGAAATTATTGATGGTAAAATTGGATCCAGGTGTTTGACAAGCTGGTTTCAATTCGCGACCATTGATTTTCAATTACCAACCTAACTAGATTTGTAAACAGCACAGTTGAAGGAATTTGTTTTTACAAAAGCCTACAGAGTACTTGATGTATACCGTGTATGCCGGCAAAAAAGAATGCTAGCTTTCATGCTTTATCGTTTAATAGTCAATGTTTGCATCCCCGCGGACAATGGATGGTAACTTTGGCCTGGTATTGACGTTGAAACAGTCTCACCACTTTCAACCCGCTAGATTGACTTTCCCATGATTTCGCCCTGGTTAAACTATACGCTCTTGTAAAGTCACTACACACAACTGACTATCACCATGAAAAAGTGTCCTGTTTTGATGCGCTAGTTTTGTATTGTAACCGTTACCATGCTTTTCCGACTATCTATTGGCAAGCTGCAAGCCAATACAACTGAATTTTTAACTGACCATGTATAACAGTATACATTAACAATTATGCATCGTGTTTAGACGTAAAAACACAGCATTGTACCAAATCAAAAGGTCCAACTATCTTGCGACACCTCTGCAATTGTAAGGCACTCAAATTGAAGCCACTGCTGTAAACCGTTTACTTTCAATGTTTAAAATGTGCTGCTGCTTCCAAAACGCGGTTTTAAAGGCATTGCGATCATTGCAAACCCCGTACAGAGTACCAAATACTTTTCCACAAACACACAAAACTGTAAACCCTTCTTCTACTGACCACTCCGCCTTTACAGACGCACTTTAGATTACTACCAAGGCTTTCATCAACACAAAATGCGACCTGACACAATGGCAGAGCGCTGTTGCTGAAACAAATATGACGGGGCGGAAACAAAACGCTTCCCTGCTATCGCGTTTCATATTTTCGTTTCGGGTTTCGTCACAGCAGGCATGACCGACATCAAATGTCACGTGACACTCGCAGAACTAACAACTCAATGTGGGGCAGTTTGGCCACGCAAGCTTACAACTGGATTCTGACTTTCTTTCTGCAGTCAATTTTTGCTTTGTATAGAACTTTCGACCGTTGACCTTACTAGTTGTCGCTACAGAACTCTACTTAATTTGCTATCGTTTACGGATGTTTGGAAATGATCTCAAATCAGCCTGATTTGGTTTTGCTTTTTATTACGCTTTTACTAGGCCACAATTGAGCAACTAAATATGGCATTAGAAAATGTTCAACATTTTTTCCCCATGTAACTCATTTTAGATTAAAATAACATGCAGTGCATTGACGTTGAATTCTGGGCACAGATTTATAAATAAACCACGTATGCGAGTGATGACACGTTTTATGTGACTACACACAAGTTCTAAACATGTAATGTGTAAAAGCTGTACAAATTGGACATACGAAAAAGCTTGCTTTTGGAAATATCATTATCATTCATAAAAACTCCCTGTTAAACGCCAATAGCTAATTCAACNAAAACTGAATGTCGGGCAGTTTGGCCACGCAAATTTACAACAGGATTCTGACTTTCTTTCTGCAGTCAATTTTTACTTTGTATAGAACTTTCGACCCTTGACCTTACTAGTTGTCGCTATAGAACTCTACTTAATCTGCTATCGTTTACGGATGTTTGGAAATGATCTCAAACCAGCCTGATTTGGTTTTGAAATTGGACAGTACTTTACAACTATAAACCTGCTTTAAATCTCGCATGTCTAGCTCTGAATGTAACTTGCTTACTGTTGTTTGGCGTGGGTTCATCCTAAACACCTTTCGATGTAGCAAAAGTTGCCTATTACAGCACGTAATACGCTTTTACTAGGCAACAATTGAGCAACTAAATATGGCATTAGAAAATGTTGAACATTTTTTCCCCATGTAACTCATTTTAGATTAAAATAACACGCAGTGCATTGACGTTGAATTCTGGGCACAGATTTATAAATAAACCACGTATGCGAGTGATGACACGTTTTATGTGACTACACACAAGTTCTAAACATGTAATGTGTAAAAGCTGTACAAATTGGACATACGAAAAAGCTTGCTTTTGGAAATATCATTATCATTCATAAAAACTCCCTGTTAAACGCCAATAGCTAATTCAACAATTATTTCGCAGAAGTGCGAAATGCCGACCTTCCAAGAAAATTGAAGCATAATTTGTATTGTCATTTCACACTGTGGGAAGTAACCAGAATGATAATGCTGTTATTATGTGCTGTTGGGTAAACAATGTGCGCGCAAATGGGGTTGGCGCTATAATGAAACCCTGAGCCGATAATGACTGGGAAAGTAGCGAGTTGCATGTCCACTGTTGCGGGGTGATTGTGGTATTATGCCTTCTGGCGACTAATTGGATCGTATAGCAAGAACGTTTGGGAAAGGAACTGTTTGCTAAACCTTATCCGCTAACGTACGTCGGGCTATTGAAGCTACATATCCACACGACTACTTCAATTCATTGATTTCGGCTAACGCATTGATAATGAATCACATTCGTTTCTTGGTAAAGTGGAACTGCAGTTCACAACGAGACTTTTTTCTGGTTTGAACCTAATGCCGCTGCTAAGGACCTGTCTTGAACTTACTTGAAAGATATGGCATGAAAGGCATCTGACGCATTTCCAAAATTGTTTCTAGGTTGTTACGCACACCGATAACTCTTAGGGTGCAAGCAAGCACTGCAGTTTAGAATAGACTATTACACGGTGACCGTCATTAGCCTATGACGGGATGGCGATTTTGCACAATCTTTTTTGTTTGGAATCATTTCTTCCTAGTCAACTATACGAATAGCCTCGAATACGCATTGTAAAATAATCCACGCACTTTCTTTCGAAGCCCAGTTAATAATATCTGCCATCTAAAGTTCATGGCCCTGAATTCCAACACACACCACACCTGTTAAAGTCGGATTTGGAAGCAGAGCTTTAGGCTACCACGCCTGACTTATTCTGTTAGCGCGGTATTTTGACGTGAAGCACATACGCGCCTCGACCGTAACCCCTTTGATTTCGAGGACAAAGCTATTTATGACCGCGTTTATTTTGAGCAATGGTTTTTAATTAACTCAAGACGTGAAAACACGGGCTGAACTCGCTAACCGCCATTGGAGCAAAACCCAATTTACTTAAACCAGTTATACATTTCGTGCGTAACTTCTGTCTGCCTAAAACTCTCAAGTTGCTCCTTTGTGTTTCGACTTGCGCTCCAAAGTGAGATATTGACGGGTTGTGTAATGTACTCTATGAAAAAGTGTTCATAAAATTGTTAGAAATAGATTAACGCTTGTTTTTTAAAGCGTTTTAACCTCTCGCCCTCAAAGTGAAGGCACAAAACTCCTAGAACTAAGCTGATGTTATATATGTATAAGAGCAGGCGTTTCGTTTATCTTGCCATTGACCAAACCTCTAATTTAACTACATACTCAAGTTCCACTTTGCAGCATCACCTATATAGTTTTTGATTTGAGACTTTTTGAGTGCAAAGCCTTTAAGCACATAGCAACATAACATTTAAAAGCAATTCTTACCGTCAAGCAACTGGTCGGCGTTTTCCGTGACGATAATTTCAATAGCTGTAGATGTACCACTCCCTTCAGTAGATTTCTTTGAATCCTCCGTTGTCTGCAATGCGAAGTAAACACATTTAATCAAGGCCGACCTATTACATGAACAGTTTAAATGCCACACTTTAACTGGACGACATTACATGTACTGCTGTTCTATCCATCTATGGTGTATATATTTTTTGAGTCATAGCGGTTCAGTCGTGTTAGTTGGCGACGGCTTGCCAACAGTTGTGCTGCTTGTAGGTCGTATATGTTATGTATTGGTTTCTTTGTACTTTAAGACATGACTAGTTGTCGTGATCTCTAGTGAACCCGTGTTTCAATCCTTAAAGATATTTAATTTTTGTACGGACCCCTCAGATAGCCATGCGTTGCGGGTTGGTTCCATTACCAGTTAAACATATTCAAGTGTCTATATCCTAGTTTGGCCTTAAGTTACAAATTTGCATGCCCGTTCATTCACCTTTGACTTATCACTGCGTCGTCTAGCCGATCTAAACTTATCGCCTTGCGAGGCAAGAAATGCACTCAGCGGGGCTAACGATATTTTAAACGTCTTTGAACCAGTCCTTCCGCGTTTAGGCTTGCGATTTGTGCCTGGGCTTTCATTATTAATTGATTGGCCGTCTTCAGGACGTTTGACGTTTTCCTTTGATTCATTGCTGATTGACGGGGAAACTTTTGAAGCCTTGGCCTCCTTTGCTATCCTCGATCGATCCTTGGGTCCTGATGAGGATTGGACGTTGAGGTTTTGGTCGGATGTTGACAGTGGAACGCGCAGCTTCTTTGTGTTCAACCGCGAGAAAATTCCACTTTTCAATTTGTTCTCTGATTTCGCATCTGACTTTTGCTTCGCTTGTCTACGTTTTAAAGGCATTATGGACGCAGCGTTTTTTACGTGATTTATGCTTCACGGTTTAACCCATTTTAATATCCTATCAGTCAAAACGTGCAAGGTACACACTGCAATTCAAACAAGTGATCTGGTTCATCTTCAGGTTTAAAAAAAGCAGTATCTTGTGTAAGCAGAACAAACCATTGCCTGACTTCAGCAATAATTCGAATCTTCAACGTTAAATTCCCGCTAAAGGACCTTCTGTTACCTGTTGGTTACTACTTTTACGACGCACAATCGCACTTTCTAATTTTGGGATTTATTTTATTAAACACATCTATCTGTTTACGTTTCACAGCCTGCTTGTTTTGTGTATGCATATGCACTTTTCATTACTCTACATTCAATCGGTTTATTTAGCAGCGACTTCCTTTCCAAAGTAGATTTGACAATGGCTAAAGCGGTTGAGGGTGGCGTTCTATCGAAACTCGTTATCGCCTTTATTCTAAACAGGGCTGCCAAGATTAGCTGCCAGTCCTGAAATACGACTAGTTTTTGCCGAACAAAACAACCCTTGTCCTTGATAAACTAGCTACGTTTTTGTTGACAATCCCAACTGTTCAATCCTTTCTCTATGTACAAAACAAACACTCAAACACGAGTTTCATAGTTTTCCAAACATCGTTATGATCTAGATAGTTATGATTGATGCTTGCTCTGCAAACACTATGGACACTACGTAAGGTGGACAAATGGTCATGGAGTTAAAGCCAATATGACTGACCACACAACTATAAAGCGTTATGTTGCTGCGTCCGACTATAACCTTTCACCAACTGTATAACTCTGTAAATCTGTGAACTCAGGTTTGTTTACAAGCTTGTGTGCAGAGAGATTTTAACCTTATAACGCACAAACTCAGTTAAAATGGAAGCTTTTTTCCTCTCCAAATTAATGTCCCCGCATTTTAGCTGACATAGGGCCGAACTTGAAGCGTTAAAGTACGATACTGTACAATTTCAGATCAACTGACTACAAAATAAAACCAAACGAACCAACCTTTTACCACACACATTGTTTTGGTTTAGGCTCTGAGCTAAAACAGATGCATTGATCTCACAATATAATCTCAAGCAATTATCCATCGTGCGCATACCTCCCTCAATCGCAATGACGTCAAGGTGAAGTCTGCCTGTGCGGTTTAGGTCGGCGAGATTTAATGACAGCGTATGCCCGTTTCAAAGACCCAATTTGGTGCCTGTATAATTACATTCCTTTGCCTGACGTACATTTGCATCGAAACAATTCATCTCCAGACAACGGTAAATTTAGTACCTTTCTGTAAGGGTCAGCTGCTTTAGTAAAGAAAGCTATCTTTCCTAAATGTAATTTATAGCTTGTACATATGAAACATAATCGCCTTACACCTCGACGGAGAACCATTGCAAGCGGATTCAAATAGCTATTGAGGCTAAGGCCTCGCCTGAAGGCATGACCGACTTTCGGGCAGTTTAACCTTACTCCAAACGCGCTTTACACAAATCTGGCCATACATCAATTGTAACTCTTCTATATTTGTAGCTTATCACTGATGTTGACCATATGGGGCAGATAGTTGAACATATATTACAGATGGCTCATTGTTTGATGATACCCAATTTAACTGGCTGATGACGTTAGGAAAACAAAGAGTTCCGTCCAGGTACTCTATTCCTCGTCTAACAACTGTCATGTCGGCCGAATACGGTTTGTTTACCAAGAGTATGCTAAATTTTAAATCACAGTTACCGTTGCCTTAGTAAATATGCTTGTACATTTGCACACGCAGAGAACAATAAAATCGATAAAAGCGAACCGACCTTGAGACAAAACCAGACCTAGGCACATGGTTTGTGTTCACCGAACCACCTAACACTAATCGTTTCAATGACTTGTGAATAAATTTGACAATCCTTTTGTTATATTTACATTCCTACCAGCGTATACGTGCTACATGCCCTTATATACGCTCTTTGCATGAATATTAAAAATATCAAAGCTACACTTTGTTACAAATTGGGTTTGTGTCCACGCTTTATTCAGTCCACCGTAGAATTTGTTTCTGAGTCTTGACTAATTTGGGTCGGACTGACGCTTGCAATCAACTTTTCACGTCAAACCAACTTTGCATGATGAACTTTGGCTTTTTTATGGACAATTTCCACAGGTCTTTGACCAGGTCACCTGCACTAAAAAGCATTTCAAACCCTGTTTAAGCGTCCAAGGCCCTGCGTGTAACCAACGCAACCGACCGAACCAAAATACTGTCTGCTTCTGTGCCGCCCATCATACATCTCATACCAATCTGTCTAGAAAACCAGACGCTCCATGTCTTACAGGTAAATGCATCTGACGTCAACCGGAAAGCCTCCGTTGCTGCGCAGTAAATAAGTGAATACAAATACACAGCAACATTTACGTTTTCATTCCATTCAAACGTATTCCTATCGCGTATTGAGGCTGTGCCCAAGTTGCTGAGACTGGGTCGTTCGCCCGTTCCAGACACGTTAATCGGGTTTATGGTTATCGATTTTAGATTTAGGTCTCACCAAGTAGGGTTTGCCTTCCGCTAATGGAGGAATAAGCAACGCGACAGTTAGGTTGAACTTGATCGGCCTCTGGAGTGCTATGCTAGTTTTAAGAACTTCTTGAGTAATAACATTACAATGCACTACAAACACTACAACACTAAAGTCAATGCACCAAGTTTCCGAAACTGTTTTTACCTTCAGTCATATGCGTCGATTTTTTATCAATTTTTCTTCGTGTGGGGTGGCAAAATGAATAAATCCAAGCGGTCTGACACGTGATCAAATTACACAACGTGCGCCTATTCGTTCTTAACGTTATCTCACGTGTTTTGTGTAAACAAGCCTTTCGAAAATCCTAATGTTGGCGCAAGCAACATATGTTTTCAAAGCAAAAATATAATAACGAATCCAGGAAATTTCGGGGGTGGCAGCATAGACTTTTTATAATGGCTGCCACCCTACAAAAATTTCCAGTGGGGTGGCCACCACCCTTACCATCCCGGGAATCGACGCCTATGCCCACAGTGAACTACACCCTTGTCATAAAAATGTAAATGAATAACCTTGCATCTAAAAACTGCCGCGCTGTATTTACGAGCTGTTTAAAACAACACTAAAGATCACAGGACAAACTTCTGTTGCTTTAAACCACGTCCCCATTACCTTCCTTCTAAACGTTCGAAAACTGCAACATCTGCAGACTCATCTGGTGCAATTCATGCTCGGTGTGTTGTTTTTTAAACATCGCTGTGATTTTGTTAGCACGTCTCCGAATTTGCACACACTCTATTATTTGGCTGTGCCAGTTAAGCTATGAATATGCTTGTATAAACTGTCATTCCCGGAAATAAATTTAGGCCCACATGCTGTTTCTGTTTACTTGGATTGGTGGCAATGTTGTTAGCTCAAACGGTTTGTGTTTTCCGCGTACTGTGGTCTGAGTGACAAGACAATCGAATGCCGTCTTGCACAGAAAAGGGAGGCATTCGCGTTATCACTAGTTTACATGTCTATGTGGTGTGTGAATGAATTTGGTCCAACACATTTTTAAGTTGGTATTGAACTGTACACTCATAAATATATTTTTCGCTGAGCGACAAGACAGTGGTCCTGGCATCGAATCCCATCGCGGGCCACGTTTTTCCTATTTGCCATACCTACCTAATCAATACTCCAAGTCCACCGAAAATCATGTGTATTTTTGCCAACACCGCAACGCACTTAAAATTATTACATTTAGAATTCGTATAGGTGTTTCAATAGAACTAATGCTTTGTTTTTTTAATCCTGAGTACGAAACCCGCTCAGGCGTTTTTTGCTCACTTGGTTGCTGCACAAGTCGCGTTTTGCTCAAAATGGTGCCACTTTGTGAGGTAACCTTGATCATTCAAGTAACACACTTACGTCTTCTGATGTTGCGGTTGGTTCGTCTGGCTCCTTCCTTCCATTAAGTAAAACTGTCAGCTGTTGTGCAATGGCGGAGTTTTGATCGAATTTCTAAAAACATAATTTTGACACAACGGATCAAAAACAGCGGTTGTTTTTCTGACTAGTAACAAAATACTTTTTTTGTTTTCTTTCTATCTACCAAAGCAAGGCGCCTAACATTATTCAGCCTAAACATTCATTTCTCTTTACCTGGCTTGAGCGAAATTGCCAAATTGCTGATGCTCTTAGGATTTGCCTGAAGGTTTGTTTCGCTGCGTGGTATTACGTCCTTTCCCAAGCTCACTTTTAGCCAAACGTTTAAACTCTGTTATCGGTGGTTTTAACGTATATATTGTGGCTAGTTTAGGCAATTACTTACTGTAACTGAAGGCTTTGCATTGGCGAAATCATTGTCCATTTGCTCATTTTCCAAACTTTTCCGATCCGTATCGGCTAATTTCGGATTTGCTCGAAGGAAATCAGACGAAAGCTTTGCCACCTCGGGAGTAAATATGCTGTCGTGGGATAAGCTTATTCTGCGGTTCATCGGACTGGCAGTGAAAGGGCCTTTGTATCTGACGAAATAGATAAAGGAGATATTTGTTTTAATTGTAAGTCGAAATGTGATTGAACCTGTAAATTCGCACGGTTCGCACGTTTAAAGCGGGTTTTTTGGCGTTGTGCAATGTGTGGTGACGATGTATTTTTCCATTACTGTAAATAGGTTCGTATTGCAATTGAGTTTTAAATAATATTTAAAACAAATCAAAAGTTTTTTACCCTTTAATGCATACAAAAATCGTTTTGGGTTTATATAAACAACCTACTCAGCGTATTGGTTGCTAAAATATCAATTGGTTGGCTGTTTTACCACTAATGAATCCACCATATTGTGGCTTGCCCTGCTTAAGCTAAGTAAAAAACCGTTTTATGGGGAGGTTTTAACAGTCACCTGTATCCTCCTGGTGGCCCTTCATCATCCGACAGATCCGTAAGGTTTCCTCTTGATTTACTCAACTTTGCTCCTTTTTTGCCTTCCCGAAACATCCGCTTTATGGCGCGGAAGGGCTTGAACTTTTTTCGTTCACCTGGGATAAAATGATCAAAATTAATTTGTGTTTCTCAAAACTTTGGCTGAAACGGATACAGCAGATGCTGGCACCAAAGACACATGCCTGAAGTAAGAAAAAAAGTTACTCCAGTTTCAACAATATATTGCTGTAATGTTTGCTTAAAAAATGGCCCAAAAGTTACACGCTTTGAAACCGTTTCTACGCGGCGCTTATTGCCTAAAGCAGAGCACGGCTTTATTACTGCCCGCTGTGCACACTTCCATTGCTTCAAGTATTTCCAGCGTTGATTTTCTACTGGAATGTCAGTCAGACCCTCGTGTTATGCACAAATACTTGTGGCAGTGTTTCTAATCTGAAAGTCTCTTGCATTGAAGTCATTTGCAATGTTGTTTCGAGGAATGTTAGGCAGCCTTTGTATTCCGTTTGTACAAACGTTAATAACATGATACAGCGATGCTGTGGGGTTTGGACAGAAACTCAAAAGATGGTGTTGGAAATATACAGGTAAACTGGAACTGCTGACATTTAAGGGGTTTGGGCCTTGTTGTATATGCAGACGTAACTTGCTGGTACTTTCCCATCTGCAGCACTAGTTTTGGCACAATCTTGATTTCTGTCGGAACAAACTGGGATATTAACTTGAATATTTCAGTTTTATATTATTACAGTGTCGGCGGGCATATTTATTTATGATAGGAGAATGGCGTCAAATGTTGTTGGGATGTTGACTTTATACTACTTAAGTGCTATACTTTTAGATCCTCCGAGTCGACCTTTGCGACTGATACATGGCGGATTTAAATAGAAATTTACCTTGGTCTCCATCGGTTGGA
>QXVZ01028939.1:0-24065 GCA_008931825.1 Phallusia fumigata
CGGAGAGGCTGATAATTTTTACATCACCTTTAAAAGAAAACTTATTTGTTAGAATTTTTTAGCGCAAGTTGCAAACAACCAATTAACAATATTTTGTAATTGTGAAACACCACATAAAAGTGTATCAACACGACATACAACTTACGCTCAAGACAGACAAGCAGAGTGTCCTTTTCCAACTGTGTAACATTCACCACTTGCAAGGGGGTCCCAGCATTCTGTGGGTCGGCAAACCATGAAGAATTGGTGTTGAGGTTGATGGTGTCTAGGTGGTAGGATGGTTGCGGACCCTCTTTGGCTAAAAACAAAAACCGGCGGCTAGGTTTGGCTGTTTAAGACCTTCAATGTGTGTTTTAAATTGTAGGATTAAAATGTCCCTGATGAAATGTGTCTGACTGACCCAAGTTTTCTATTCTGAAAGGGAAACATATTGTTTTTATTTTTTCTGTTTAATGCTAGTGAGTTGAGAGTTCTGCGTGTTTGAGCATCAAGCATCACATGAAAATACTTAGTGCTCGAAAAATATATGACGAACATGACTTTGTAAGGATTTGTCGTTATATTTTTGTATTCTATGAAACTATGGTGTTTCTGCTTGTAACCATTACAGAGTTTGTAGTCAAATACAGGAAAAAACTCTTAGTTGGCCTCGCTCAGTAACTAAATAACTTTTGTAAACATTTTGGTGCTTGTAGTTGCAAAAGTTGATACTGCTGGATTTGTAGCCCACCCAATTATACTACTTCAAACACAGTAAACACTTTGAATGAAATGTAATGTAATGGTAGATTGTGGTTTGATCGTACAGCTTCTTGGTGCTGTCTAGCCTAGAGCTGTTTCAAACTGCACATTTTTATTGCGAAATACTAAACCTATTGCTATAATTTATTACTACACCAGGGAAGGATGAAATTTTTTAAGGCACCAACATATTATGTTAGCATATGGAAATAGATGCATTCAGAATTCAGCACAACATATCATGTGCATTAAACGTTTTGGTAACATCATGAAACATATTTATTAGCCACAAATGTTTACTTACGGTTAACTATTACCACAGATTAAACAGAAGGGTTTGACTTGTTCGACAAAACTCATGTGACAAATTCAAATTTGTTCAGTTTAACAAAGCAAGGTCATACAAATTTTACCAACGCGACAAAAAGCACTATTAATATTTGCACTGTCGGTTTTCTTACCAACTGCCGTTGAAGGCTTAATATGGCTGACTCCATAACAGATCAATGGGTATTCTGCCTCTGGTGTGACGAGAAGCTCAAAAACGCGCAATGGATGTGGGAGGGGATATTCAAAACTCTGTAACACATACATTTGCCTTGTAAACTTATCACAAAGTGGGCCAAATGATCACTAGGATAAATTGCACTTTTATATTTAAATCATCAAAGAGATTTCTGTATTCAATAGGGTTATTTCGAAAGCTAGAATGTCTTTTAATGACAATGAATGTAACTGCCTAAATTTAGAGTTGATGGAATGAGGTTTATTTTGCTTGCTGTAATAAAATGGAGTAATGCAATTGCGTAAAACTAGTATCAAATTCAGCAAAAGTCACTTTTCATGACAGTTTATCAATAAAACCTGCTACAGTTGACTACATGAAGTGGAATTTTAACACATGTGTTTGTGCAAAACTTAGACAATTGCAGTCATTTTATAAAAAAAACAGGCAATGAGGTAGAATAACCAAATGACTAGGTAAAAAAACAGACATACCTTGATTAACAAGAACTTTTGCATAGGCTCNGAGGTTTATTTTGCTTGCTGTAATAAAATGCAGTAATGCAATTGCATAAAACTAGTATCAAATTCAGCAAAAGTAACTTTTCATGTTATGACAGTTTATCAATATAACCTGCTGCAGTTGACTACATGAAGTGGAATTTTAACACATGTGTTTGTGCAAAACTTACACAATTGCAGTCATTTTAAAAAAAACAGGCAATGAGGTAGAATAACCAAATGACCAGGTAAAAAAACAGACATACCTTGATTAACAAGAACTTTTGCATAGGCTCATACCACTGCAATAGGCTGATTTGTTGGCACAAGGCAGCACACAAATATTTGTGGCTGTTATATTGGTTACGAACTACGGAGCAACGCTGGCATCCCTTTGTGTCAGGCACTTTCATCGAAACAGCAAAGCGTCTATAAAGCATGAGGTATTCACTATTAAACTGTGTAAAAAATGTAGTCAACAAAGATGAATAAGTGCTGCCTAACAAGACCTATTTANGGCACTTTCATCGAAACAGCAAAGCGTCTACAAAGCATGAGGTATTCACTATTAAACTGGTTAAAAAAATGTAGTCAACAAAGATGAATACGTGCTGCCTAACAAGACCTATTTAAAAACATAACTGTGAATAGCTTACATGTAGTAAATACATTAGAATGCAAAGATTTGTAGACATGTTGTTGTCATCATCAGTGATTGCACATTCATTGTGTATATAGTTATTTTTTTATGTAAGCTACTTTTCGGGTTTTGTGTTTACAACATTATTCTAGGTGACAAAAAACTTGCACAAAATTGGTTTGAAACCAACGAAGTTAACAAAAAATACTATACTTCAGTTTTATAAATATTAGTTGAGTTTTAAAAAATACTGGTTTGCTTCAAAAAAACTTTTCGACTAACCTTGGAACCATTTTTTCAGGCAAATGTATTCTTTGGTTTCTTTGAGCATTTTCATGCAGTGCTACCAGGTTATGTGCATACAACTGTGGAGTTTTGTTACCTGTGTTGAAAAAGCACATACGATCACTGACATTTATTGCCATTAAAGTCCAATTTAGCCACACTTATTATTTACTATTTAACTGAAAACAAATCACAAAATCCGAAATAGGAAAAAAATAGACAGTTACAAACAACCATTTAAACATGACTAAGTGCAGTTACACAACAAAGAAAATATAGGTGTTCCAACAGTACTGGTGGGTGTTCTTTCCTTTTAAAAACATGATAATGCTTTCAAGCGTTTGTTTGTCTATACGCATCAGGCCTACAAGTTTACTTGCAAAATTTCCTATTTTTTAACTTCGAGGATAGAGTATTCTCTAAGAATAGCTAACAAATTATCCACAGCCTTCAACAAAGGTATTTTCATTATAAATACAATTTGTTTTAAACGATTCTGGTCCAGGGATGGTATTGCTTGCTGACCTGAAATAGACATGAGGACATTGCTGATGACATATAGCCACACACACTTCCTCGGAAAGAGTTGTTCCATTGTGTTTTCGTGCAGCTCGTGTAAATTTAGGGTATAGATGCCCTCATCCGCTCCAAACAAAATGTATTGGTCGTGCGAGTCAGGATGGACCTGTAGAAACATATTCAATTTCTGATGAGGCTTCTTGCCTTTTAGCATTTCTAATTGACTGGATGTCCAGAGTTTTAACAAACAATTTAGCCTTGTAAGAATCAAATACAAACTAGGTGACTTTATTTAATATTGCAGTTCCTGAATTTTATGTTTTGGGGCCTGTTGCTAAGTTACCGTGCACAACGTTAGATACACATCTACCATGTGTGCAGATTTCAAAAATTCAGCCTACAGTTTCTTGACCAAACAGTACAAGAAGCTTTTGACAGAAAAAAAATTGTGAGAGGACTCATAATGAATTTAGCGTTTAAACAGGAAGCCCCCATAACGCTGTCAAATGATTTCATTTCCACTGTAAATACTTACCTTTCTGTATTTTAAAATTCTGTGTTACACATGTTTGTGCAATGAAATTTTTGTTCTTACCCAACTGGATGCACAGTTGATCTTCAATGGGCATCCATTGAACACCTTAGTAAAGCATGCTCCCATCTGCAACATAAACATGGTTTTAAGGTGTTACGTTGTCCAATATTTGATTGTATGTGAGTACACACAAAATGCCAAACATTAGTTGCAATCTCGGGTGCGATACCAAATCACACAGCATCATTTGAACTGCCAATTATTGCAGGGCTTTTCGCTCAGCCAAAGCTGCGAGTTGCAAAATGCAACATTGGCATCATTTTTTTTAGGAAAGTATAAGCGAATAATCAGTTTGGCGTTAATTTTACTCACATGCACTTTGGGGGTTGGGGGCAGGCCATTGATGATTGTCTGTTGGTTACTTGACTGCAAAATAATGAAAAACAGATTTTCAATATTTTTTCACGGTGTTGGAAGCTCAAAAGCCAAACAAAACAACACTCGCAAAATCAGACCATTCTGGCAAACTTAAGTGTGACCGTTTTCGTCATGCAGCAAAAAAATTAGAAAAAAAGGGTCAAATAGGAATCAGCAAGCTTTTTAGCCTAGAAAACATAAATTTGCATTCTCACAAAAGCTGGTTTGGGTGAGGAAGCAACCTCTTTTTCCGCTGATGTGGTAAACTTAGCTGCGTTTACAGGGCTTCCAGTTGGAGTTATATCGTCTGTATCTTCAGGATGAGCCAAACTTGCTCTGGTTATTGCAGTTGGCGGNATGATAATGCTTTCAAGCGTTTGTTTGTCTATAAGCATCAGGCCTACAAGTTTACTTGCGTTTGTAAAATTACTTGCAAAATTTCCCATTTTTTAACTTCGAGGATAGAGTATTCTCTATGAATAGCTAACAAATTTTCCACAGTCTTCAACAAAGGTATTTTTATTATAAATACAATTTGTTTTAAACGATTCTGGTCTGTGGGTGGTATTGCTTGCTGACCTGAAATAGACATGAGGACATTGCTGATGACATATAGCCACACACACTTCCTCGGAAAGAGTTGTTCCATTGTGTTTTCATGCAGCTCGTGTAAATTTAGGGTATAGATACCCTCATCCGCTCCAAACAAAATGTATTGGTCGTGCGAGTCAGGATGGACCTGTAGAAACATATTCATTTTCTGATGAGGCTTTTTGCCTTTTAGCATTTCTAATTGACTGGATGTCCATAGTTTTAACAAACAATTTAGCCTTGTAAGAAGCAAATACAAACTAGGTGACTTTATTTAATATTGCAGTTCCTAAATTTTATGTTTTGGGGCCTGTTGCTAAGTTACCGTGCACAACATTAGATACACATCCACCATGTGTGCAGATTTGAAGAAATTCTGCCTACAGTTTCTTGACCAAACACAACAAGAAGCTTTTGACAGAAAAAAAATTGTGAGAGGACTCATAATGAATTTAGTCTTTAAACAGGAAGCCCCCAAAACGCTGTCAAATGATTTCATTTCCACTGTCAACATTTACCTTTCTATATTTTAAAATTCTGTGTTAAACATGTTTGTGCAATAAAATATTTGTTCTTACCCAACTGGATGCACAGTTGATCTTCAATGGGCATCCATTGAACACCTTAGTAAAGCATGCTCCCATCTGCAACATAAACATGGTTTTAAGGTGTTACGTTGTCCAATATTTGATTGTATGTGAGTACACAGAAAATGCCAAACATTAGTTGCAATCTCGGGTGCGATACCAAATCACACAGCATCATTTGCACTGCCAATTATTGCAGGGCTTTTCGCTTAGCCAAAGCTGCGAGTTGCAAAATGCGACATTGGCATCGTCTTTTTAGGAAAGTATAAGCGAATAATCAGTTTGGCGTTAATTTTACTCACATGCACTTTGGGGGTTGGGGGCAGGCCATTGATGATTGTCTGTTGGTTACTTGACTGCAAAATAATGAAAAACAGATTTTCAATATTTTTTCACGGTGTTGGAAGCTCAAAAGCCAAACAAAACAACACTCGCAAAATCAGACCATTCTGGCAAACTTAAGTGTGACCGTTTTCGTCATGCAGCAAAAAAATTAGAAAAAAAGGGTCAAATAGGAATCAGCAAGCTTTTTAGCCTAGAAAACATAAATTTGCATTCTCACAAAAGCTGGTTTGGGTGAGGAAGCAACCTCTTTTTCCGCTGATGTGGTAAACTTAGCTGCGTTTACAGGGCTTCCAGTTGGAGTTATATCGTCTGTATCTTCAGGGTGAGCCAAACTTGCTCTGGTTATTGCAGTTGGCGGTGTCGCCGGCATTCGATTAACTAAACTTGTTTCCAGCAGACCGCCATTTAGAGCCCGAGAGGTCGGCCGAACAGGGGGCCTTCCTGTGGCGGGGTCTGCCAGGGGTCCATAACCCCCAATCACACTTGGAGAGTTTCTGCGCCGTGGGGGCACAACTGGTGGGTCTTCTTCAGAGGCTGCACCGTTATTGACATAGTTTGCATTGTAAGGTGGTGGTTTTGGTGGCCTAGAAGGGGCTACACTCGAGGTTGAGCCTGATTCTTTGGGAGGCCTACTCGGCGGCCCCATGGCATTTTTGACGGGTCCGATAAAATCCGATCCGTACTCTCTTGGCTATAAAAATGTACGATGCAAAATAAAAGCAAAACATGCCACAAACATTTTCATCTGCAGTAAATGAAAACATAACCCGATCAGCAAACAACAAAAAACAAACTAAAACATGATCAGAGGCACAAGTACAGAAACTCAAGGTTTTTTTTCAAGGGCTGGCAACCATTAGTCAGAGAGGGAATATTTCTAATTAACAAAACTCTTATGGTTTTTGCTTAACTGTTTTGTTACCTTCAATGTCAGAAAGGGGATTTAGTAGCTTTAATAAAAAAACTTACAGTTTCACCAAATGACTTTTTTCACAAACTTCTATACATTGCTCAACTTAAAACAGAGTAACTAGCCCAGATATCACAACATACAAGATAATGCATTGTCACTAGAACTTGATATTTTCTGGCCTGGTTAAATAGAACAGTTGAAGTTGCCAAGCCCTTGGAGCAGCAAGAAAACAACAACACTAATTTGAACACTTAATACCTTGGGAGGGATGGGGGGTCCAGCAGTTTTGATCGTTCCGGACGAACCATCAGCTGGACGCATTGTACCTGACCCTTCTCTGTAGAAAAAAATATAAAAATTCTGTAATTTCAGAAAGGAAACTTATAATAACACCAGAAAGCTTTTATGACAAATTTTTCATTACAGTTTGTCTTCAAATAAATAAAGAAGAGAAGAATATATAGGTTTAAAAAAATTGGTTTGTTGCACAAAAATATGGAAATTCAGAAATATTTCTCTTGGCAAGATAAAGTTTGGTATGTGTACTAATTTATTAGGAAACTTACCATGTATACATATTTAAGTAGACAGGACAGAATTATTAAGTAAATTTAAAATCCATTTTGATGTCCAATTAATACTTCTACTGATCTTTAATAGACTACATGCCAGGTTGGTACATTGCCAATATCACAAGCAAAATTTGTAGCACTAACTACTTCGTCTAATAATCAAGAAAAAAATAAGAACAATCACTCACTCTTGGTCAAAATAGGCATCATGACCCCTGCAAAATAAATTATTCTGTGAATTGCTGCGAAAGGAATTATTGCAGTGGATCTTAACAGGTAAATTGCCAGTGGTAGAATTGTAAGAAATATTCATCATGCAGGCTTGAAATAGTGTGAAGAATTAGACAGTGCCATTGCTACAAAAATCAAAATTACTGCCTGTACACAAAAATAGCACATGTAATATTTTAATTGGTAAGGTTTGTGGTTCTTTAAGCACATTAACGTGTTTTGCAGTGACTGTAACGCCAAATATAATATTTGTGGTCAATTACAGCAATATTTATTCTCACATGTAAATTAATGTGCTCACAAGGTAATAATTTATAATGAAAGGAAAATAAGATGAAGCACAGCCAATCAAAACAGCCTTGAAATAAAATCATGCACAAAGAAAAGAAAGCAATGGCATTAGTTTCGAACTAATAAAGGGAAAAGAGCATGCTTGTGCTGATGCAGTGGAACATAACAATAACAGCAGAAGCCAAGCAAGTGACACAGCCAAACACTTGTGTCGTTAATGTAAAAAGCATTTGCTGCATACCAGACCTAACCATAAAATGGGTATTGTGATATTTAATGGTTGTGCCCATAAAATTGCATGCGGCTTTAAACGTATATATTTATGAGGGTTGTAATTTGTTTAGTTAAGATGACTAGTTCTAAGATGAACTGCGGGTAAAGTACATTTTGTGGGCATCAACATAATGTAAAAATCTGATCAAACCTTTTTCAAGAAAAATTATGTTTTTTTTGCAATTTTTGTTAACTTGTAAAACATTATTATTCAGCAGTTAGTCAATTCTATGGGTTTCCTGTTTTTTGAACCAAAGTAAAACATGTGTTTCCAAAGATTTTTCCAGATTTTAAACCAAAAAAACAAAGAAAATTCAAGAATGGATTTGAATAAGACCAATGGATTAGCGTTTTTCTCAGGAGGAAGGCTTCACCAGACAAAACGGTGCAAAATTCTAGAGTTAAGGAGAGCATTGCATTTGACAAAATTGTGAAAGGGTTAGTTTTAAAATTACAAACACCACTCAGTAGCAATAGTAACAATGCATGAGNTTAAAATTACAAACACCACTCAGTAGCAATAGTAACAATGCATGAGTTTATATTTCACCCAGTTTATGGTTAGATCAGGGTAGTAGCAAGTGGCAGAGCAGAGTGTGAAGTATTTACCGTGAGTGTAATTCTTCCTCAACGCAACGGAGCAGGCTTCTGACAAAGTTAGAAGGCAAAAAATAAGAAAACAAATCAAAAGTCAATGGGTGATCAATGAAATAACATAGACCCAGAACAGGGTGGTCCAGTATTGCAAGCAAGTTGGGTCACAAGGGATTCGAGCCAGCAGATCACAAATAGCAGAACTAAATGTTCAAAAGTTAAGTAGTGCAGTGAGTTTACGTTTCGGATTTTATTGTCAGATATTTTTTGCTTCATTTACCATTTGCAGAATGCACTTCTTGACAAACATTTTGCTTGCTTGCAACTCATGGCAAGGTGTAGTTGTTAATGGTCAATTTAAATATTTAGATGTCATGATGTTTAATGATATATTAATAGTTAAGTTATAAAAATTTTCACAAGAAAATTTTCTGTTACAAACAATGTTTTATAAAGCAGTGTTCAATGACGTTGTATTTTAGGGCCATTAAGCTTAAATATCTGGCAATGATAAGCTATGAATGCATGCAGCCTATTTGCTTGCAGCTGGACCAGCCTGAACTAGAGCATTTGAGAATGTGATAACATAGGTAACAAAGTGGCAATCCATTTGTCGGTGCAAACACCATGCAGTCAAAGCAGTATGACAACTATCATAAATATATGACACAGCAGTTTCAAGTGATGAAAATGTGTGAAACAATCCGAACATAACTTATAACCACATGAGGTAAATCACAATGTGGTGTGTTTTAATATTTTGATCCAGCATTTTGGAGCCATACCAGGATTGAATTTGTTAAATTGAAGGCACAAGTTCACTCACTGACAAAAATTATTTTCAGAATTGCTTATTTTTACCAAAATGATGGTTTATATTTGGATGTGCAAAACATAAAAATTACTTCCGAAAAAATATTTGAAATATATTTTCCCAATACATCGCAATGAGGTTTTTTCCAAAAAAATGAGAAAATTTCCAGATATGATATTGTCAATAAACAGTTGCCAATAAGAAACTATTCTTTGTACACAATACAGTAAGCCTAAACCATTCCAGCAAAGCACACAACATTTTGTCATGTTCATTGGCAAAGCAACATGCATCAACAGGCACATCATTAGCCATGACCAGTCATTTTTCAAAGGTTTTAACTACCACAAGCAAAATGTAGCACGATTTGGACAACAGTTTGGTTGCACATGTAGAGTATTAAATGACTTTGTTAGCTCGATTCGATTATAAGTATAAGTGCATTAAATTGAATTACAAACTTGACCTCCATATACTTTTGACTATAACACCATATATTGGGAAAAGGTATCATAAACGCGGTTTAACAAAGCTGAGTACTGCTTGTGTAAAATGATTTAGCCTATCGAACAAGGGTAAGGCTGCATTAGGTGTGCCAGAAGACTCTAATCCACATGTTCATGGTAGTCCAACCAACCATAACAGAGGAACGAAAAAGATTTTTTCTCAAATTCAGCATGTTGAAGTTTTTAGGAATTGAAATATTTCAAAGGCAAAATTTGCAGCAACTTGTATGTCAATACTTTAATAGTGGGACCCCTAATTTACAAAATTGGGTACAAAATATAAATCAAACCACGACATAGTCATTAAAGTGTTTTTGTAAAGAAATGCTGCATGACTCACAACCGGGCTACATCAATGCAAAAGCAGTGAGTGTGTTCAGTTCCTGAACTTTGATGGGGCCACCATGCAAGCAGTGAAAGGCTGAGAGTAAACTGGTCTCATAACAAATACATTTCCAAAGTATTTGCATACCACACTTCACAACTCAATTTCAGATTGTGATTCATGCCACAATAAACAAAACAAAATGTGAATTCAACCTACTTTGAGCCTTCCTCTCCAGTCCATCTTTCATCTACCTCCTACAAGAATTAAATTTGTGTAAAGTTTGTAGTTAAAAGTATGGAGTACTGCATGTTTTTATAAGGCATAAACAACAATGAAATTATGTTAATTTGTCAATGGTACTCGTTAGTTCTTGGTTCACATAAAAAACGTATATATGTAAAATGTATATGTTATATATGTGGTAATAAACGTAAGGATAGTTGATGCATTTTGCAGGGTTGATGTTTTTAAACTGTAATATTTACAGGCACACATATCATGGTTTTAAAAATCCTTATCACATTGTTAATTGTCACTAAACATTTTTCATGTGTTTCTACAAACACTGATGTCATAAATTCATTTGCTGATGTAAAAAGAGCGTAAAAGGAAAAAAAACTGCTCAACAGCATTGATAAAATTATAGACAATTGTGTTAAAAGAAACTTAAAAAAATGTATTACACACTTCTCTGCTAAGACTATTTCATTTTATGTTCTAAAAGGTAACTGTCCAAACCTTCTTACAAAGACTTGGTAAATCATACTTTTAGAACACAACAATAGACCTCCAGCTTACCTCAGGGTCGGTTTCTCTGTGCATCGGGGGCTGAATTTTAAAATTCTCCACTAAAAGGAAAAAAGTTTATATGAAGAGTTTGTGTCAGCCTAACAGAATAAAAAAAACTGCAAAATGTGAGTTCCTGTTGAAGCATTGTATAAATAGAAACAATATTTTGCAACGAGTTTCTCAACAAAGTTTGAACTATACAGAGCATGGCATACAAATCAGCAACCTTGTGTACAGACATGCCAGAAAAGGGTATGTTCGGTATGACAATGTATTACTTACTTATTACTTCTGATTTGGACTTGGCCTGTCGATCTTCACCGGGTTTTGACTGTCGAATTTGAACTCGTGGATTTCTTATCAGATCTTCATCTTCCTCTCCATCATCAGGAGGACTCTGATCTCATAAATTGTACAATAAGCATTTGAGTGGCTGGTTGCACCACACAGAAATGGCTCTTAGAAATCTCTGTAGTCTTTTTTAATATTTTTTTTTTAAATTAGACATGTTTAACAGTACAAAAACCTAAACATTACCTTGTGAATTGTTTGACATATTACCAATGTATAAAGTCTTTAATCTTTGCAATTAATAAACCTCAAGTTTTGATACATTAGCTCCAAAAGTTGAATCATATCAAAACAGAACAGTCTATTGGTATTCACATCATAACATATTAAATAAGACTTTTACCACACTTCAGCTGTAAAATTTTAACTGAAAACCTTCATTTTAGAATATCTTGCATTTCTACTTACATGGTCGCCAATTTGTATGTCCCTTACTCTTTTTAATACATCCATTCCAAGCTTAGGCAAAAGATAGTCTTGCGTTACAAACGGCAGCTGCAACAATAAAATGTATGGTATGCAGTTTTATTGCCCAAAACAGTTTTTTCTAACCAAGCCAACAAAATAAACATTCTGTTTAACCAATTCAACTGACACAAAAAACAGATAGGTTTTTACTCACCGTGAGCATTTTTTCGGATGATGGCCTGCGCCTTGGGTTTTTTGTCAGTGCTGCTTTCACAAATGAGTGAAAGTCCTGACTCCACCTGCAAATGATAAAATGCGATTTGTATGAACTGTGTTGTTACCATCAGCCTGAGGTAAGTTTGCAAACATTTTGAAATCCGAGTTGTAACCATAAAACAACAAGGCATTAACAGTAAATAAATGTTGCTTATGAAAAAGAGAATCCACAAGTGCAACAAGAAATATATGTTGTGAAATCCTAGCAAAAAAACATTTGAGCCAAAGTGGTTTTGCTCTTTGATGGACTTACATAACTTACACCCAACCTAAGTATTTGTTATTATATCGCCAAGAGAACAAAATTCCTTTCCACCATGTCTGGTTATTCAAGGCTTTCAAGTCAATAGTGGTTGACCACAGTAAAGGAATCCCAGCATTTTGTGTTTTCTACACATATCTACAGGGCAGCAGAGAAGCATTGCTACACATAAAACCTGCATAATAAGCAGGTCACCATAACATCCTGATTTTAAAAGGCTGTGTCCTGGGAAATGTTTTTGCCTTATGCCTATGAAACATCCTTATTTGTGACTGTGTTTTGTCATAAATTTAAAGAAATGGAAGATTCAGCTATTTTTGTACACCCATGTAGCCATTTCTGTAAAGCACAAGGACTTGGGTCATGTCACATACAGCATTACATAGTGGTTAAAAACTTGTGTTTTTCCCTAATCTTTTCATTTACTAGCCTGGCCTTTTGAGTCCATGTCAAATGTGGCTTAGATTGTAATGGTAGCAAGGTTATGTGAAGCATGGAAATGATAAAACTGTGTACTAATAATTGCACATGTATCTTAACAAGTTTCAGTTTACTCTTTACTACCATTACACAACTGTGGCACGTCCAATTGCTGCTTTACAGCTGAGAGCGGGCTTTACCTTGCTTTGTCTTTCAGCTTGGGTGGTTGAAAACTGGATTTCGACATCAGAAATAGTGCTCTCATCGGATGTAGATCGAACATGGGTGGTTTCAGTTCGGCGAATTCAATTGCTGTTATGCCAACCGCCCACACATCACACTGTGTTTACAGAGGAAAGTTGAAGAGCATTTAAAATATCAACACTTGGTGTAAATTGTTGCTGGAAATATATGTGTATGTAAGTTCTTTTTAATGAAATTGTTGATACAGTGCTACATAATTTTATTCAGAGTGAAACTTTTGACATTAGGTTGAATTAGTCTCACAAATTATTACAAATACTTTCACAAACTTAAAACACACACTTAAATCTGCAGTTAACATCATAAAATTGCTTAAACCACTAGGTATGTTACATGCACACACAGTACATTGTAGGGTAACCAAGGGACACTTAGTTATAGCAGTGGGGTGGATTAGTGACGATGGGTTGTGGTAGATCGGCCACTCTCTAAGGGACGGCTGGTAATGTCAGCTAACCACCTATCACAACCACTTGAATAAGGTTATTTATAAATCCCAGGAACATTGACACGTGTCAATGCAAGCGACATTTCACGCTGTTTTCTCGTGAAGTAAAAGAATGCTGCTGCAGTAGTTTAGGTAACAGCGTCTGGTGCACAGGAAACTGATATGTGTGTGAGTTGTACAATGTAATTAGGATACATGCAACTTAATGTGACATAACATCACAAGGTTTATTGGATAGAAGCTGGACACATATATTCAAGTGCTGGGCAGAAGTTTTTTTTGTTAAGTTATGGTGAAGGTTGACACAACTAAAATGGCCTGTCAACAATGTTAATTGGAACAAATATTTCTTTTTAAGTAGTACATATAAGTGTTACACATTGAATAATTCAATAAAAAACTAATAGTTTTTAAACTTTTAAAGATATATGATATGAATTGGTTTTATGTTGCGCACAACATGAAATTGATAGCAAATGCATTTAAAAATATCTTAAGTGGCCAAACAAAGCAAATGCTGTGCCCCATGAACTATTGCGAACTTCATAAACATTTGTGCATTAAATACACAATATTCAGTCGAGCACCTCTTGGATACACATTCTGACAACCTGAGTAACTCATTATCTGTAAGCATGTGATGTTAGTGGGAAAATCCACAATGACTCTACACATCATTACCTGCTGGTTGTAACCCCCTTTCCGTTCTACAGCGGCAACTTCAGGTGCCATCCAATACGGAGTTCCAATGAAGGATTTTCTCTTGGCGATGGTTTGGGTAATTTGAGCCGAGACACCGAAGTCGGCCAGCTTGACTTTACCCTCGTCCGTCAAGAGAATGTTTGCACCCTATTGAGAAATGAGTTTTTTTTTTATTCAACTGTAACCAGCCTTGGAAAGATTTACCTCACAACTCATTTTGCCGGCAAGAAAAAAAACAGATTTGTTAAACATTTGCAGAAAATAAAAAATGGGTGAATGGAAACAAAAGTCACAAATTACATTACATTACAGCTATCAAAATAGAAAACTTTTAGGTAACTTACTTTGTTAAATATTGCCGTTTAAAAATTTTACATTTTGGGGGTCTGTGGGTGAAACGATGAGTGAATCGGGGTAGAAAGTTCAAAGTGTACAATTTCAGATACACATCTATCATGTGTGAAAATTTGAGGAAATTTGGACAACTCCTTCATGACCAAAAAGTGGAAACAAACTCGCGTTAGACAGAAAAAAAGAAATAAAAAAACAGAGTAAAAACAATATGAACACCCATAATTACATATTGGGCAGCAATGTCAAACGACTAGTAATAGAAACACAAACCTTGATATCCCTGTGCATCTTTCCCTCTCGATGCAGATAAGCAAGGCCCTACAAAAAGACACAGCATTAGATCAGAATTGTTTGCCAACATAAAATTTATGCACCACCGGTAAATCAACTGATCTGGTGTACATTGTGAAGGGGTATAAATAAAAAAATATTGCCACTACTCAATACAATTTCCAAGTACCTGCAACGTTTCTCTGCAAACAAAGGCTATCAGCTTTTCATCCAATGAGTGTGTCACTAAAAAGAAAACAAATATTACAAAATGGCCCAGCAGAAAACTTAAGGGAAAAGTCAGAAACATATTACAATTGTCACACCAGGAATCTCATATTACAAGAAATTGAAAACATTATATTGTCCACAACAAGGCTTGTAAACATACCATGGTAAATGTCTTGCATAGATCCACCTCCACAATATTCCATAGCGATCCACAACTTGTCCCTCCTACCAAGTTAATGTATCATAATTATTATTGTTGTACAATACAAATGTGTATGACTCCATCAGGTCAATCAAGTAGGGTCGATGTCATAGTTAGTGACTTTTTTCCACCATGTTTCAATTTTATTAACTTTTCATTGTTGATCTGCAGTATTATTTCATGGCAATGGTGCCAAAGGCATTTGCAACTTATTATTATGTGGTTATTGCCTTTTTAACCCTATTGCGAGCACACCTGAGTAGGTTTTGACTTGGTGTTGCCCACGGATTTAACACAGAATATCAACAACCTGTATCCGGGAGGTTTTCCTTGCAGAAACTTGGCTAGAATTTACTACAGGTCGACTGCGGCCATGGTTTAGCCTACCTTAAATAACTCCCATAGTAGGCAACAATGTTTAAGTGCTTGCAATCTTTCATCATAATGATTTCTTGCTGTATGATTGAGAAGTCGTCACCTGTGAAATCACAGTACAAAACAAATAAATACAGATAATACAGATTACCACAAGCCTACAAAAAGTATATTTACCTGACTCCAATTTTATGACCTTGATTGCAGCAAGTTCTTTTGTGGCATTGTGCCTTGCCTGCCACATAAACAAATGAATTTAGGCAACAATGCTCGTGTTTATTTTATTTGCAGTAATGACTTAATGGATAAAACTTTTTGAACATGTTGTTTGTTTGATTTTTTCCTTAGTGAACAGAAAAACGCCAGAATAGTTTATGTGTATTAATGGTTCGCTGTCAACAAGCCTCACTGCATTTCCATTTTGAAAAGCTTTTTTATTTAAAGATTGTTGTCCAGACCAAGGATAGTGTAATTATATGTGTTTTCTCAACAAAATATCCCTAATACCAATTAAAAAACAGGTAAAATCTATTGAAAAAAAAACAGAACAAAGATAACACCACACCTATATACTAGATGCAATAGTTTTTTGTTCCATAAATTTCATTTTGTTTTCAGACAAAAATAAATGGTCCATATTACAACAGGCTACCAACCTTATACACATCTCCATAGGTTCCACTTCCCACCCGCTGGAGAAGTTCAAAGTCATCAGTAGGGTTTTTGCGGGATATATCCGCACTCATGGTTGACATTGCAAGTGTTTTTTGAGGAAAAGCTATTTGCTTTCAGTCACAAACAGAGCGAACCATTGCTATGTTTCAGGTGTTGTTCATGTTTGAATTAGGTTTACAGCTACTGAAGTCAAACAAAAATTAAATTTAATGAAACAAAATAAACATCTAGTTTGAACAATCGTTGAAAAGGCCCGTTCAAAACTCGCCAATACTAGGATGAAATAAAACTTCTGCTCAAGCACCACATTTACTAGATTTTTTATTTAGAAATTATTTGACTTTTATTTTGTAAGGTACCAAGACATTCAACATTGTGGCATTGGTTTGCAGGAGAAAATAACAGCAAGTGTGAGAAATGTGAGTATTTGGTTAACATTGACAATAAAACCCAAATAGACTTTTTTAATACTACATTTCTTTGCCAAATTAATAACAGAAGACTGTTATTGCCATTTTTTTAGTACCACTATAAAGGGAAAGTCAGGATAGAATACAACATCAGTAAAATCTGTCCAGAACAATTAGTCCCAATGAATATTTGTTTTTACAACACCTAATACAAGAAGTCCTATGGTTACTAATATTTGATCACACATGACAATTTCATTGCGCAATGACTGCTTTCATACGATATTAAATCGAAAAGCTTAAAGGTGTCAATTTAGTACGTGTTCACTGTTCACCTCCGAGGTTTACTTCGCCTTTTTTATACAATTGACTAATAACGAATTTTTCGCAAAAAATACGATCGCTGGTTTTGCAGTTAACAATACGATCACGTAGTGTCTTGGTTACTGCGTGACACGTTTCGTGTTAATCAACAAACCAATCCATTTCCTCATGTACAAATTAGCCTAAAACCTCCTGATGAAGAGAATCATAAATATGAGAAGTTCGTCACCGTTTGAAACGTTGTGAATTCTACGTTTGCGAGTGTAGTCTCAAAACAGGCTCACTTCCTTTTTAAAACTATAAAGTCGGTACCAGGCTCATTCAAAAACACTCGTGCCTGTACATTGTGTCTAATTCATTAAAATTGTGTCCATCCAGAATATTACATACAAAAATGCGAGCCAGGGCCGTGCTTTTTATGCTTCAATGTAAAAACTCCAGACATGGCAAACACAAACACATTGCGTAAAAACAGTTTTTCTAAATTCGAAAGCAATCGTAATTCATGTCCAGGTAATAAATTCTATTTGAATAAGGTTATGAATAAGGTTTATGAATTTATGAAAAGTTTATAAAAAAAGTTTCTAACTATCAACAATCCTGTNTCTAGATGAGAAAATGACATGGACTCAACACATCAAGGTTATCAGAAGCAAGGTTGCCTCAGCTTCTGGAGTCTTATCAAAACTTCGGCACTATGTACAATCAACGATACTTCGAAACCTGTACTTTTTATTGGTACACCCGCATCTTCTGTACGGTTTGCTTTCCTGGGGCTTTGCTAGGAAAACAAACTTAAATCCAATAGCAGTTGCACAAAACAGAATTTTGAAAATCATTACCAACATCCCATTTCAATGTTAAGTAAAAAAGTTATACAAACAACTCAAGATTCTGAACATATATGACATGCATAACCTGGAACTAGCGAAATTTGTTTTTGAATTTAAACACAGAAAACTACCTGCAGTGTTCGGCGATTTTTTGATCAACATATCATCTGTACACAAACATGCTACAAGAGGTGCTCTATGCCAAGAGTACTTCGTTCCACGAGTTTCCACCAGTCGCGGCCAACAAACTTTAAGGTACAAATGTGCCAAAGTATGGAACGAAATACCTTGTAAGATTACAAACGCAAAAACCGGAATGACAGCTTTTAAACGCGATATAAAACTTTTCTTCTTGAGCACCTACTCTTAAACGAGTCTCAAAAAATCTTACAGGTTGTTGTGTGTACCTGGAATGTTGACCCACGAGGTCCTCTATTTACATTCCACGGGGTGTTTTGTCTCTAATTGCGCTTCAACCCTCTGAACTGATTATCCCTGCCTGGCATGTTTACAATTATTGCCCGAGGAAATTGCACTAATTAACTCGCTCGCCGTCATCGTTAAGCATGCTCAATTTTTCACATCGTTTCGTGTGCATCCTTACTCCAAAATTTAAAAAAAAAGATTGCATATCTTCTTTTCCTAAAAAATACTCCAAAAAATGTTTAGATTTGACTTTATCAAATAGAAGGGTCAGCAAAAATTAATAGCCACTAGTGGCTCAGGCTGATCCATTTTTGTTTTCAGCGTTTACTTCAAACGTTAATTTTATTCATGTGTACTTTTTGGGCGCTGTAAACAAAATAAAAAAACTTGAATCGTTCTTGTAATATTCCAAAACTTCACGACTTTCTCCTTCATAATCAATTCTCAGTGCAAAATGACGTCACAATGGACGAACCTGGTGGTAAACATAAACACAACATCCACGGCAGTCACACAGAAATTTGCGTTTTTTGGCGGGGGTTCGTTCAAGCAGTATATTACGCATGTTGTCTGGTTTACAAAACAAAGGACGCAATTGTTTCTGTGATGTTTGTTTGATTACGCACTAACCCAAAGCACGTTTACGTATGGGTTACCTACTAACTGTCCCAAATGTCGTTGTTATGCAAATGCAATTACGTAATGCATTGTCGGCGGCCCGGTGTATGTTCTTCGCAACACGATTTTATGTGTAAAGTCGTAACTTTCAAATCGATATTCTTTGCAACCGTATCAAAGGATTGTTGGGTGTAAAAATAGCACCTTTTTACGACCAATCTTGCAAAGGAATAAACCTAACTTTCGTTTTTTTCCTTGCATAGAATCAGGGCAGGTAACGGTAATCGGTAAAGATGGCCCAACGCTTGTTGCATTGGAGTAAAAACAACTATGGAAAGATTCTTGGAGTGGTTGGTACTGGTGGGGCTTGCCTCTGGTTCCTCGCTGGACGACAGGTAATGTCAAAACACCTGTTTTACTATTTGTGCTGCAAATTATGTTAGAATATGTGTTTCAGATGACTATGACTCCCCCAGATGGACCTATCCCAGCATGGACCCAAAACCCACTGCCTTCAAGACAGGTCCAACTAAAAACAATGGAAAATACACAGGAATTTGATGTACTCGTCATTGGTGGCGGGGCAACTGGCTGTGGTGTTGCACTTGATGCCGTCAC
The DNA here is from genome assembly GCA_008931825.1 of Phallusia fumigata. NCBI lineage: Eukaryota > Metazoa > Chordata > Ascidiacea > Phlebobranchia > Ascidiidae > Phallusia > Phallusia fumigata. The sequence continues at coordinate 19,444 of QXVZ01028939.1, forward strand.
CAGAGGTAATTTGCTTTATGTGTCTCCTGACTTACATTACCCATCGGTTAAAAAAACTGTTGATGAACCTTAAGGCTCCTTCTTAGCATTGAAATTGCCCTAACCCAAGACATTGCCCATTCAATAGAATCTACTAGCTGAATAATTTGAGGCATACCAAAACAATTTTTTAACTGCAATGTTTGACCCAACAGAAGTTAAAGCCATCAGCACAACTATCTTAGTCTAGTTATTACAAGGCAAAATATGGCTTTATTTTTACAACCTTTTACCCCCAAAATTAAAAAAAAAACATTGGCTGTAGATAGTGAACTTTTAGTTCCATTTTTGCATTTCAATCATTAAATAATGCCTTTTTTTACCAGGTTTCAAAACTGCCTTGGTTGAAAAGTATGACTTTTCTTCTGGAACCAGTAGCAGAAGCACCAAACTAATTCATGGTGGAGTGAGGTTTGTTAACATATTCGCTTGTTACAGCTACATAATAAAAATGTGCATTTGCAAGTTTAGCCAGGAATTGACCATCATAAACATGTTTTCACTGCATTATTATAGGACCCATGCCATAATTTTCGGATTGGGTAGTTTTACTGAAGACTGAATTTAAAATGAACATGCCTTTTTGCAGATATCTTCAAAAGGCCATTATGGGATTAGATTATGAGCAGTACAAACTGGTTAAAGAAGCGTTGCACGAACGTGCAAATTTGTTGCGTATTGCACCCCATCTTTCTGGACCACTGCCAATTATGCTTCCTGTTTACACGTAAGTGAAAACATACACAGGGTTTATTGTTGCTTTTAGCTGTTGTCCTTGAAGTTTTTTTGTAAAAACTATATTGAGCAGCTTGGCATGTAAAATTTATCGAGTTAATATTGACAATTTATGCAGCACAATAGATGATTTTTGCATGATAATATTTTACTTGTGTATGACAAAGTGCAATTTCAAACCACTAAACTATGTTTGCAACTACAATGCCTTTTAAATGCACCACATGAACTGATTTTTTTGTTTTTGTCAGGTACTGGCAAGTGCCATATTATTGGGTTGGAATCAAAGCTTACGACCTGGTTGCCGGTAGCCAGTGTGTTAAACCAAGTTACGTACTTTCTAAGCGAAATGCCCTTGAGAAGTTTCCCATGCTCAAGCGTGACAAACTAAAGGCTGCAATCGTATATTATGACGGCAAGTAGAACTTCCAATAACTATCATGGACAGTAAAAGCAAGTTCCCTAAGGGCCAAGTCAAGGGTGTTAAAATTTCTCAAAAATCTCAAGATAGCTAAGAATGTGTCATACCCTCATTTTAAAAGCTATTGAAGCCAAGAACAGTTTATAAAAAAAAAACTGTAAATCTGTTAGAACTTGGTAACAAACAGTGCTATCGAATATAAATGAAGATTTGATATTGCATATTGCCGCCAGTTAGTTCAACATTCAGTAAAAATACTTCCGGTGTTTTATTATACACTGATAGAAATGTTTTGGGGCTTTAGTTTTTAATTATTTATTAGGTCAGCATAATGATGCCAGAATGAACCTTGCCATTGGACTGACTGCTGCAAGACAGGGGGCTTGTATTGCAAATCACACTGAAGTTTTAAAACTGCTTAAACGGACTGACCCCGAAACGGGGGAGGAAAAGTTATGCGGTGCAACAGTTCGTGACAACATGACAGGTTGGTCAATGTTAATTAGGCCACCATTCTTTCGGATTTTAACTTATAGANTTTATTAGGTCAGCATAATGATGCCAGAATGAACCTTGCCATTGGACTGACTGCTGCAAGACAGGGGGCTTGTATTGCAAATCACACTGAAGTTTTAAAACTGCTTAAACGGACTGACCCCGAAACGGGGGAGGAAAAGTTATGCGGTGCAACAGTTCGTGACAACATGACAGGTTGGTCAATGTTAATTAGGCCACCATTCTTTCGGATTTTAACTTATAGACCCAGGAAAATGGGGAACAATTTGACATGCATAGCAACTAAATGAACAAAAGAATAATGGTTTGGTTGTCAAATATTGCACTAAAATTTATTTAACAATGAAAAGTCAATGTTGTTTTGAAACCCATGAGGAAATAACTTTCTGTACAAAAATGAACATTTTTAGGTTGTAATAAATGCCACTTACTTACTAAAACAAAAGTAATTGCAGTTTAATTAATGTTTTTTCTAATGTTGCAGGTAAGGTGATTGACATCCATGCCAAAGCTGTCATCAATGCCACCGGCCCATTTACTGACGGGATTCGCAAAATGAATAACGAAGAAGAAAAACATATTTGCCAACCAAGTGCTGGTGTTCATATTATGCTTCCTGACTATTACAGGTTTGCATGATTTTGTCTGACATTTCCTTTGGTGCAACTTGGTGCTTTTGTTTTGGTTTACCTAAAATCATGACTTGACAAGGTTGAGTCATGCTATAATGTTAGGAAGTTGCACAAATCCGAAATGTAGGTTGTTTCGGTGCTTGTGGGTGGAATTTAACTTAAGTTTGACTAAAAACTTGCGTTATTGGATTTTGATTCATCGTTTACAGTTACTCTAAAATTTTCACTAACAATAAAGCAAAGTTAGTATTTCCAGCATTGAACTCTTTTGGTACTCCTGAGAGCAGAGATGCGGCCTTTGTGTGCTTGAATGCTGTACTTATTGTGTTGAGCAGATAATCTCACCTTGTTACCATTGTTAAGCTAGACAGCACCATTAGGACCTGAAAAATCTTTATAACCCAGCAGTAATACCGAATGAAAGCAGTTCTTTAGGCGTTACTGTGTTAAAGCTAGGAAATTTTACCTGTAATGGGATTTGAATCTTCCACAGCAGCCTATTCGGGCTGATCTACACATTGTGTCACAGGCTCTTTGCTTGCAGGCCCGGCATACCACATTTTGTGTTTAATGATGTTATGAAGACCAATGGACAGATCCGATAAATACACATAGCTTGCATATAATTCACAATTGCTTCAGCAAAATTTGCAATTATTTTACAGTCCAGACAGCATGGGTTTGTTGGATCCAGCCACTTCTGATGGTCGGGTCATTTTTTTCTTGCCGTGGGCCGGTCTAACTATTGCTGGCACCACCGACAGCCCAACCAACGTTACCCATCATCCTGCCCCCAGAGAGGAAGACATTCAGTTTATTTTGAAAGAAATCAAAAACTATTTGGGCAAGGAAGTCCATGGTATGTTTACGTTTAAAATAGTTTTACAAAAATTGTGTAGTGGTGTAGCAGAAAAACTATTATTTTATTATGTGTGTTATGGAAGTCATTGACCTTTGATACTTGATTTACATTCATTATGTAAATAGTTATAATGTGCATGTAAGTTGCTACACTTAGTAAATGCTTAATCTGTCTCCAGCTATGGTTATCTGGCTAAAACAGCATATCAAATCCTTCGTGAGAATTATAATGGGGAGTTTTTACGATCGTTCACCTTCTTTCAGAAATTGATGCTGGTGTTTGATGGTTAATGATGTCGCCACTTAAATAGGTTAGAACCATGGTGCAAACTTTTAAACAAGTTAGTTTTTTTACAGTTCGTCGTGGAGATGTTCAAGCTGCATGGAGTGGCATCCGTCCACTTGTTATTGACCCCAACTCCAAGAACACACAATCCATTTCAAGAAACCATGTTGTTGAAGTCAGCAAGTCAGGCTTAGTCACAATAGCAGGTTAGCACGAAGATTGTTAATGTTTCTGCTTCTTTAGGTCATAAAACTCTATGATGCAATGTTTTATGTGTGACATGTTATCAATGCATCAACTGGTTGGTATGGCTGTTAGTGTCGTCAACATGACATATTGCATATTTTGTATATTGCTGTGTACATATGCAACCTGACATATTCAATCTCATAATATGTTTATAAAGGCCAACTAGTTCATGCCCTGCTTTTACTAGTCACATTTCCATAAACATGTGTTATGGCTGTGTTTCATTTGAACTTTGTNTAAAACTCTATGATGCAATGTTTTATGTGTGACATGTTATCAATGCATCAACTGGTTGGTATGGCTGTTAGTGTCGTCAACATGACATATTGCATATTTTGTATATTGCTGTGTACATATGCAACCTGACATATTCAATCTCATAATATGTTTATAAAGGCCAACTAGTTCATGCCCTGCTTTTACTAGTCACATTTCCATAAACATGTGTTATGGCTGTGTTTCATTTGAACTTTGTATCAATATAACAGAAGGTATATAATATATCAACAGTATTAACTTTTTTGCTATACTAACCCAAAAGGCCAACAAAAAATGTCAGTTGTGTTTTAGTTTTGACCTGACAAATACGATTAATAGGCCCCAGGGGTGCTGCGACCAATTTACTAGAATTGACTATACCTCCTAAATAAAATGCAATATAACGGGTTACCTCATATTGTTCTTTTCATTATTGTCGTGTAAGTCGCTATGGGTCCTGCGATTCATGTCTCAGCAAAAGGGTGCCACAAAACACAAAAGTTGGCAACCACTGGCTGAGATACAAACACTTTAATGAATGCATTTGTTTAACGTCTTCTGTTTTTCTTAATTTCCTTATCATATGTTGACAATCACTCTGACTGCAGGTGGAAAATGGACAACA
>QXVZ01028945.1:0-17101 GCA_008931825.1 Phallusia fumigata
AAGCGTATTGAGTGGTACAACTACCTTTACGCCAAGACCTACGAATACATGGATGCTTACAAGAAGTTCATCACCCAGTATTACGACTACAAGATGTCGTAAGTAATTCCAGTAGCACATAGATCTTTCAAGTGTTGTTTCTAAGCTGTGTCACCCATTGTAACTGATTGAATTCTATTTTCAGATGTGTCACTGATGCCAACGAAAGAGCTGCCCTTGTTCGTGAACGTGATGCCAAGATCTCTGCCTACAACCAGAAGCTTTACCAGATGAAGAACGATGCTTTGAACAGATACTACAAGGCCATCAACGAGAAGCTTAACTTGATCATTGCTTTCCAAGCCAAGCTTGTTGAGAAGTAAGTAAAGTTTGTGAAATTTTGTGAATCAGTAATTTGCATCTACGACGGTCGAGGGGTTAATGCAATCCAAATGATCCGGCCAAGAATGAGACATTTTTTTAACACAAAAAAAGGTTACTAGCAAAACTGCATGCAACCTGAAGCTTAAACACTCTATGTTAAATGATAGCGCCAAGAAGTGTCTCGAGACCCGTGTCCAGAAGATCGCCGATTACAGCAAGGCTTTGGATGAGAGGATCAACGCTTACGTTGCCAAGTTCTACCAGCACAAGGTTGCCGTTGCCAACTGCCAGGCCAACAACTANAGAAATTTTAATCGTAAAATCATCTTATTGGAACTGCGGTTGTTCCACCAACCGATGAAAAACGCAACAACAATATATTTGACAAATCTAAAACAAACTCTGTTGTTTGATAGCGCCAAGAAGTGTCTCGAGACCCGTGTCCAGAAGATCGCCGAATACAGCAAGGCTTTGGATGAGAGGATCAACGCTTACGTTGCCAAGTTCTACCAGCACAAGGTTGCCGTTGCCAACTGCCAGGCCAACAACTACTTGGCCATCCTCCAGAGGATTTACTGTAAGTTATTGGGTCGGTTGGTAGAAATATCTTACGATGGCTGAAGCTAATTAGAAGTTAAAAAAGATTGTAACAAGTTTCGACAAGTTAACTTTGGTTGTTGGTAAAATGTTTTTGATAAAATGTAAGATTTACAAACAGATTTTACGTAGCTTCGATGTATTACCAACAAAAGTTTTCCCAAAAAACAAGTGTTGGTTACAGGCTAATATAATCATATAATGTTACAAACGCTGTTTGTTTAACACGAATTTCAATGGGGATTTTTGTCGCACAGGCACCAAGAGCACTACCGCTTACTACATGAACTACGTCGTTGGATATTACCGCAGCGCTCGTCTTAGCTGGGCTCGCAGTTGCGCCTCCTCCTACGCCTACACCCTCAAGAGCTTCAAGTCCAANATGTGTTACCAACAAACGTTTTCCCAACAAACAAGTGCTGGTTACAGGCTAATAAAATCATAAATCGTTACAAACGCTGTTTGCCTCATACGAATTTCAATGGGGATTTTTGTCGAACAGGCACCAAGAGCACCACCGCTTACTACATGAACTACGTCGTTGGATATTACCGCAGCGCTCGTCTTAGCTGGGCTCGCAGTTGCGCCTCCTCCTACGCCTACACCCTCAAGAGCTTCAAGTCCAAGCTCATCGGATTCTACAGCTGTGCCTACCGCTGCTACATGAGCTACGGATGCCTCAGATTCTACCAGAAGAGTTACTACACTTCCTGGTCAGTTGCGAGGGTTTGGAACTGAGTAAAGGTTTTCGTAAGATGACTAAAATCTTATTGTTGTTTCAGCGCTGGACTCGGAGCTTGGTACAGATTCAGCACCAAGTACACTCTCTACAGATCTTGCTTGGGAGCTTTCCGTTACTGCTGGACCGGAGCTAGCTACAAGGGATTGAGAACTTGTGGTAAGTGCAACGTAGTAATTATGTTACGGTTGGATTTGAACACCTTTTTTTACTTAAATCGAGGCACGTTGATTTGGGCAAAACTTTTTCGATCTTGTCAAGACTATAGTCACTTCAACCTCAAAACATTTTCCAAATCTTTCGTTTAAGGGACCAGTGTCAGGTAGTGACTTTAGTTAATTCGGGGCCTCGGCTAGATGCGATTCACGCAAGTAACTTAATTTTTAACTACTCTTGTGGGTGCAGACTTGAACAAGCTTAACAAGCCCTCTGCTGACCTCGAGAAGGAGATGAAGGACAAGATGGAGGAATCCATCAAGACTTTCACAACCACCTTCTTCACCTGGAAGAGCAAGTGGATCCAATACCACATCGATTACGTCAACGCCTACACTGATATCATCACCGAGAGACATCAGTTCATCTACAGACTCCAGTACTCTGCCTTCGTCAGATGGTAAACATTAACCCTTTGTGTACTTGTTAATCAGGGTAGAATGTCAGCAGGAATTGTCAAAAACTTAAGGCTGATTCTCACCAGATGCGTTTAACAGCTTGCGGTACGGTTTTTTGATCTCGCGACAAGCAGCGGGGCATTTACACCAGCCGCGTTTATCTATCAAACATGGCCGAAGCGTTTTATGTTTGATAGATCGACTTTGGTCCCGGCTGGTGTAAGTGCCCCGCTGCTTGCCGCGAGATCAAAAAACCGTACGCAAGCCGCAAGACGCATCTGGTGTGAATTAGCCTTTAAGCACCGGCAACTAAATTAACTAATGTTTCTCCAGTAACGGAAGCACCTACTTGACTTACGACCAGAGAATCATCCTTGCTAAGCTCGCTGCTGACCTCAAGAAGAGATTGGACGATGCCGTTTCCAAGTACAAGAGCGAGCTCTACCAGAAGATCGTCGAGTGCGTCGTTGCTTTCGAGGCGAGCGTCACCGACTACAGGACCAAGACCGAAGCCCTCATCAAGACCGTGATGACCAAGTACAACAGCTGCTTGAGCAAGAGAGCCACCGCCATCGCCGATTACAAGAAGAAGCTCGAAGAGAGCCGCAACACCCAGAGATCTACACTCTACAACAAGATGTGGGATGTAAGTTACAAAATTATTTCAGCTGATTCTCTGCAGTCGTTAACCCACCCTTTTTAATTACAAATCCGAGAGCTGATCTAGTTATTGTCAGCTCTAGTTGGCGCAGTTCCGCATCCGACCCCTCCTTCCTAAAAGTGACAATTTCATATATAACCTAACGCCTCGAAAAAATGTTAAGAGAATTATACAATTGGGGACATTTTTCTGTACTCAGGCCAAGATCAAGCACTATAATCAGTACAACAAGATCCTCGAGGAGTTCCACGGAAAATACTACTACAACTACTACTACGTTAGATACTCCCAATCCACGTACGGCAGCAAGTTGACGAGCTACTGCGCCGGCGTCATGCGCGGATTCGACAACTACTGGGCTCAGCTTCTTCCCAAGCTTGTCCACCACTACTCTTGTGGATTCAGATGTTATGCCACCGTCTGCATGCCTAGATTCTGCTACGGAAGCTACTTCCGTTGGCGTATGTGCCTTCCCGTCACCAGCTACTACACCTACTACTACTCTCAGTGGTGGTAAGTTCACATTTTTGTTATATTGTACCTTAAAACGTTACTGCAAAGTAAACATGGACCAAAGTAACGAGCTCTTTAGGGTTAAACCCTGTAAAATTCGGTCGCCACAATAAGCATATCAGTTAATGCGATGTTAACTCGAAAGAGGGCGCTAGCATTGCGTAGTTGGGTCGTAAAACATGGCCTACTGCGCATGCGTTAACTTTATGCCCGGGTTGTAAGTTCTCATTTTTTCATATTGTACCTTAAAAGCTCATTTCAAAACAATTCTCTGTGCGCCATATTGTTTTGCTTGAGCTGTGAATGAAAAGTTCTCAAAATTACCCAAACGTGATTTGGTGTGCGCATGAATCGTCGCGCCCAAGTATGTTGATTTAACAACCATAGAAATCATACAAATGAAGACGTATTGACCAAAATTTTTATTTTGAGCGCGGGTGTTATTGTAAAAAAGTTAATTCACCGAGGCTTTTGTTTTATCTCTTTCAGCCGCGCCTACACTTGGAAATTGAGCAGCTGCGGAAACTACTACGTCTATTAAGCGTTCCGCTTATCACGGGGAAAAGATTCGACTCAGTGACCTCATTTCCAATGAAATGTTCCAATCTTAGTCGTTCTTAACGCCACTGTTCCATCTGTAATGGCAAATAAAAATCCTCGAACCACGATTTTGCTTTTGTTCGTGAATATGTTTACAGAAAAGTGCTGGAAGCATGTCAGGCGTAAACGTAGAAGAGAAAATGAAGCACTTAATCCAGAGGTTCCCAACCCTTCTTGATGCATTCTCCCGTTCGCTTATTTTGGAACTTTTCATTCTCCCCTACCAGACAAAAATTGGTTCAAAACGTAATAATAAAATGTTGAAGCCACTGATCTGCCTAAAAAGAAATACTACACTTATCATGAATAACTTCACTGCCAAGTGGATATTCCTCCTCGGTTGGGAACCATTGATTTAACCATTGAGTGAAAGAGACGTTTTGAAGTAAATTTAGTGATTTGAAATNACCACTTAATCCAGAGGTTCCCAACCTTTTGATGCATTCTCCCGTTCGCTTATTTTGGAACTTTTCATTATCCCCTACCAGACAAAAATTGGTTCAAAAAGTAACAAAAAAATGTTCAAGCCATTGATTTGTCTAAAAAGAAATACTACACTTATCATGAATAACTTCACTGCCGGATATTCCTCGCTGGTTGGGAACCATTGACTGATTTAACCATTGAGTGAAAGAGACGTTTTGAAGAAATTTTAGCGATTTGAAATCTTGAGATTTTTACGTATGCGGTAAAACTACCTCAAAAAACTTCACAAGTTTAAAAAACAAGCTATGGTATTGCAAAGGCTTTTTTGCTTTGGTTCTACAGTTTTTTTATTGTTTTTTACAAGAAGCATTTGGTATGTACAAAATGATAATGACACTTTTTAACGCTGAAAGCCTTTATAATGGAATAGTTACAGTATTGGGTTAGGATACAAAAGTATAATTAAGCAAGATAAAGAAGAAAATTGTATATGCTCGGACCTATTTTAAAACAGTTCACCAAAAATGTAGTAATTTTACAAACACAAAAAAACAAAAAAACTGATTTCGATTATTTTTTTTCGTTTACGTAGTTTGTAGTGGGCATTGTTTCTCCACCGAAAATCTGGGCTTTCTTCTATGACCTTTCGGATTAAAGTCGATACATTTTCCTCAAGAAAACACAATCTAGGGGCGAAAGCTGTCTAAAATCGCAGAAGTTTTGACAACAAAAACACAAACAGGTTGATCCAAAACTGATTTCATTGCCTTGAAGAAAGTCCACTGTTCACATCTTTTATCTTAACAAGGTATCAGCTGATGACTCAAGTCATGGATTTGAAACATCCTAATGCTATCCAATTACTTAAGACCCGGAAGAGTTGTAACAGTGGTAGCAGTATCCTCTACATCCCTCATCATGTTCATTGTCACAAGAACGGTTTTTGCATTTACCAGCGGGTTGAGATGGGCCAGACCTGTGTGGTCCTTTAGAAAATTCGCCGTGGGATGTTTGTGCGGCTTTTGGAAGGCTTGCGTGACACCGTTCACAAAAATTGTTAAATCTCGGTGAGCCCAGGTTCATACAACCAGCCGTCCTGCATTTACGTGGGTCGGTAAAGGGCGAAATTTGAAAGTTTTCTTCGTTTTCCTCGGCGTCCATCATTGTGTACATTGCATAGTCCTACAAGAATCAGGAGAACAGATGAAAGAAACTTTTACATGACGTGAAACTCTATACAGTCTTTCTAAAACTTTTCTTGTCATGGTATTTCGTATTGTGTATATTGATACATTATTAGTTTGTTTCAAAACTTGCGAGTCGGGTATAGAACCCGAGGTGGGTGGGATTATCGGGCGAATCAAACGTGATGGCATCTCGGTATGAACCAATCTATCATCTGCTAAAACTGTAACCTCTTTAAACAACTTTTACATGACAAAATTGCGTAGACAAATATTTAAAGGTGTGACACACCACCATGACTACATCTGTCACTTGTGAAAGTTTAATCCAAATCCACGAAATTTTATGGGTTAGAGGCCCCACAGAAACAATTAACACAATTTTGAAGGTTTTGTTCGCTATTTCAACCAGGGTATTGAATTCGGAGTTGCGGTTTTCTGTTTAGACAAATAATTAATTCTTGCGATGGTTTCAACTTCGCGAGAGACAAAAGTCTCAAAAATTAATGTGTCACTCTAATATGTGGATTGGGTATAACGATATGAAGTTCCAAATATTTTCAAACCATTTTCAGTTGATTACGACCGCCAAGGAACAACGAGGCAGTTAGCTCTGGTTTTTCAAAAGTTTAAATTAATTTTTTTGTCGAACTTGGACTTGGCCCAAAAAAAGTGCAAGTCCAACCACGTGTCTTGAACTCAACTCAAATCAAAGACCTTTTACTTGGACTTATAGTCGGTAAGTGCCATTACTTACCCAGCCGTGTCCTCCGGTCGCATCCCGAACTGACACATAATGCGGCAAGGTGACCTTCAAAATGATGACATCAGGGGAAAGGACTTTCAACAGCAGGTTGATCGATTCGTTGGATTCTCTTTTGTACTCGGGAATAATTCGAGAATGCAATGCGACCATCAATTCACAATTTCCGTAGGTGTTCTTGAATACACCGCTCATCTAGATGAAGTACGATTTTCGACATAAATTACCCAAAACCTTTGCACACACTCAAATTAAGTCCAATATCTATTAACTGGCAAGAAACNAGGTGTTCTTGAATACACCGCTCATCTAGAGAAAGTATGATTTTCGACATAAATTTAACCAAAAACTTCGCACACACTCAAATTAAGTCCAATATCTATTAACTAGCAATAAACAGGCAATTTCAAACAAGGCTATAAAATGGTAACCCAATATTGAAAACTTGTGGATTAAAAATGTCCATGTTTAGCCTTGGGCAAGGTAGCACAGTAGTCAGCCCCATTAACTGATGTATCCCTATCGCCTAAGCACAAAACTTTTTAGCACAAGTAGCGAGTAGTTTCCTTGGAATTGTAGACTCAAAAGCACACCAGATGTTAATGGATCCTATTAGAATTTATGCATCATCAAGACCAGCGGTTTTCAACCTTTTTCACTGCATGCCCCTTCCGCTTATTTTGGAACTTTTCATTCCTCACTAACTATAGACAAGTGATAAAAGTAATAATAAAAGGTTTGGATGCAATGGCCTACCAAAAATAATACTCTACTTATCATAAACAACTCAACTAGAAAACGAAATTTCTCGCCTTTTAGAAACGACTGATTTGGGTGGTTGCCAGGCTAGGGCCCATAGAAATGCCAAAACCCACAAAAACCTCATTTTTATTTTATTTTGGGGGGGAATGGCATATTTTCCAACACTAGCTAAATAAAAAAGGCTATTATGCTCTTATTTTTATCAACATACCCTCTCAGCGCCTTTTCCATTGCCTACTTCGACTTCCAATACGAAATTTATTGGATCCTGGACCCGCTTAGGCTGCTTTATTACTACTTCGCAGTCACTAATTCGTTGAAATCCGGTTTGAGAATTGTTCCCTTGACTGGTGTAACCACTTGAATTCTCTGTATGTGGTCTGCTTGACCTGGGAGCATTTTCAGCTAAAAAACAATTTTTAGTATGGTAGTGTTTTAACTTTTTAGATCGTTAGGCATGGATAACTCAAGTTGGATTAGAAACAACACCAAAAACTTTTTTTGAAATGAGCGTCTAGTCTATGCAATATAACGCTGTGTTGAAAGCAGGTTTTAGTCGCCTACCGAACCACCAGTCCGGTTCAAACCGCAATCGGAGACTTAATATTTAGACACGATTTTCGAAAAACCGAATCCCCAAACCGGTTTAAACCGGGATTTCGTAAAAACACCAAGGCTGAGCCTTGCTCATTTTGCGGTTTTAAGGGGGTCAAAAAATGAAAAGAAAACTCAGTTTTCGTCAGAATATTCCAGTTTCAAACCGGTAATAAAATTTCGATTGCTTGGAAAACAGCGCCATTGGCAAAACACTTTAAATTCTTATCGCAAGTGCGTCGAAAGTCCAACCAACTTTTCCAAAGACAACAAGGGAAACAAATGAGATATACATTCAAACTTACTTTCATCGACAGGCATTTCGTTTTGTGGTAGTTCTAAAAACAAAGAAGACACAAAATCATTAAAACGCACTTCAATCAAATGGATCTATCAAATTACGCATACTACTTACCCGTTCTTGCACTAGCGAAATCGCAGTTATTCGAGCCACTAAAAAGCAATAAATTAAATTTTTTCTTATGTACGGAAGTTAAATACTGCAACACGAAACAGTGCTTCATTCCTTGTGAAGGATAGCAATGCGGTACGTATGGAGTTGTGCGTACCAGGTACCTCGTTACAAAAGACGTACGGTACTGTGCCGTTTAATGATTTTTCCTGAGTAACGTGCCGTACCGCCATCCATTGTCAAGGATAGGAAACCATACGGTACGTGTTGAGTCGTGTGTACCACGTACCTAGTTGCGAAGGGCGTACCGTACCTTGCTCCTTAATTTAAAATTCCTAACAATTGGAAACCCAGATTAAAATGCACACCCGCTTTATCAAGTTACCACTGCAACATTGTATTGTTTTTCTTTTGGTTACTTTTGGAAGTGTGTGGCATTTTAAAGTAAATGGCTCAAAAAATTGTTTCTGAATGTCTGAGTCAAAGCACGCAAGGGGAGGACATTATACAAATTTTCACCACTGGTGACCCCGACTAATTCGAATCGCCCGACACATTTAGCTGGCACCATGGCGATATAGTTTCCTAATAGGTTCTTCTTATGTAAATTGATCATAAAGCAACAATCGCAGCTGTTTCTTTACTAGAAAAACTGGCATATTTGCTAACAAAATGTAATCCTGTAACGTAAAAACCCTAACTAAAATAAACTAGAAGGGTGGCTTATATCATACATAGACATTCTGTATGCACTATTACCCGAATTAAAGAGGATATATTTTCTACATTATTTTACATTGGCTCCTATAGTTACCTTACGCTATTTATGACATTGACCTGTTTCTGCAGGCAGAAATGCTTGGGTCCCCACAAATGCAAAGTTCTACATGTTGCGTTTTTCTGAAAACATGTCCAGGCCATATAAACAAAGCAGTCAGTGCACCACAATGACATGTTCTACAAACCCCCCCCCCCACATCAAGTTTGGACATTGTTTAATAATACAATTCGGAGATCATTTAACTATTTGCCCCATTTAGGGGGCTAGTGGGGTACCTGCAGGGGCTATAGGGTGAAACACATCAAATAACACACCATGACATGTTATACAAACTGTCTAAATTTTATTCTATTCGGAGATCGTTAGTAATTTGATCCTTTTTAGGGGGCTAGGGGGGGTAAACACTGGGGCTTTGGGGTTAAACGAAACTCATGACACACCGCCTTGACCATATCTACCAGCTGTGAATGTTTCATCCAAATCCATCAAACATTTCATGACAAAAGTGCATGGACAAGCTGCAGGGGACAAAAAAGAAAAAACAGAAAAAGCAACAAAAAAAACAATATGTGTCCCCTTCAGGAAGGGTACCCACAACTATTGTTTTTATCGAGTTAGATAACTGGTGCTGACAGTAGCAGATGCTAATTTACGATAAACACGCGGAAAAACAATACTTATGCCTGCTATTTTGCCGTAAAAAACGGGTAAGGCATTTGAATCGATTAGGGAATATCCACAAACCAAGGTAACGACGTAATTAACCATCGTGCTTAAGGAAGTTCCCCCCCTTTAACATTTCTGAATACACCCTGGGGTAAAGCAGGTTGGGAGCAAATAACATTTAGGCGTTCTTCTGTCAAAAAAGGACAAAAAACATATATGGGGAACTATTTAGGCCGGTGATGTTTTGTCCCAGCCGTTTGTGCCAAATACAACTTACTTATCTGGTTCGATATCATCAGTAGAATAGGCACCCGCAGAACTTTGCCTCTGTCCCGAAGTGGTTTTGGGAATATCCGGCACGTCTGTGTCTCTTTCAGATGGCGCGCCTTTGGCGTAGGTGGATGCATCGTCAGTCGTCATCACCCGATCAGGCAAATTTTCGGCCCCTCCACTTTGCGAACTTTCGGCCAGGGCTTTTTGTAAATCGGAAAGTTTTTTCTTTTCGGCATCGGTACGTGAAACTGAGCTTAGTATTGGACCAGCTACGTTTTGTAAAGTTGCGTCTTCAACTCTTGTAGGAACGTTTACTTGAGAAAGTTCTTCTTGAGTAGATGCAAAGTTACTGGACGTATCATTTTCAACTTCTGGTAAATTATCCATACTCGATTGGGCAACAGAATTTTCCTCATTTTCATTACCTATTCCTGCACAACCAGTTAATCTACTAGGGCTATTATCTTGTCTGTCTATAGCAAGGTCCTCTAAGTTTAAATTTTCTGCGGAATTGGTTTCTATTGCGTTTGCTGCGTGTCGTAATGGAGTATTTTCATTGGTTGGTTGAAACTGGTACGCGTCTTCAAACATGTCCTCCTCGTCCCCCAAAGGTTGGTAAATCGAACTTGGGGTCTTCATGAAAATAAAGACATGTTGATAAACAGGGTAATTGTTATGTTTTAATAATAGGCCTCTAACTCACTAATTTTTTCGAAAAAAAAACAAACAAATGCAAATCACTAATCCTTAATAGCCCTTAGAACTTCCAACAGACCAGCAGATGCAAAATGCGGGTTGACGCCATTTTTGCAAAAACCACCTAGCGCGGCCGATAATCAATGTCTAATCGACAATTTAGCGCAATTATAGGCCCATTTTACAGTTTGTTTAACCATTTTCCATTCAAAATGCAACCGACATCTTGTTCACTCAACACAACTGCGTATGCTTGTGTATTTTCAGCCACCTTTGCTTCGATTGTAATACCCAAGTGTTTTGTAATAAAGCGGTGTAATGTAATGACATAAATGTTTTTATAATCAAACAAAGCTGGGTTCTGTGTTTGACTGTCTTCTTTTCCTGTTTAAAACCCAACGATAATCCATCTTGGTTTTTCTAGACTTGATTTGACTGATAATCTCCAGCTGAACGAAGTTGCTTGCGGCGCTGTATTTGTATCACATTGTATCTTTCGATAACCAACTCAAACCTTTATTTTTCACTCGCTGGCAACTTTTTACTCATGGCCCATCCATAGAGATTGTTTGCATCCAGGTATGATATGACTTTTTATGGTTCATTTGGATTAAAATCAGACAAGAACTTATTGTTTGCTTTAAGAGTATCTTGTGGTTATCATAGAAACCCCACCGCTGATTCCTTCTTCAATCATAAAAGCATGTCAGAGTCATTGAGAAGCTCCAGTTTTATTTCTGTTTTTCTTTCAACAATGCATCCAATGCCAGGTCTGGCGCTGTGTAGCACCAAGCCAGGTCAAGTATGTAGTTTTCTTGACACACTTTTCTAATTTGTTCAAAAACTTCAGCAAGAACAAAACATCAGTTTTAAGATACAAATTATGGTATTCTTTCAGATTTTTGAGTTCAAACTCTCCCTAAACTTGTTTTGCATGTTGGTAGTTTTCATCAGAAATTTTGTGTTGGTCAATCTGGAGACGATAATTGGCAATATTGTTTCTTCAATGCGTTTAATAGGATTCATGTATTCATAGGGATAAACTCCTTTTCTTGCTAACAATGATACATTTTTGAATGCTGTTTCAGAATTGAAAAATCGGTGCTCAGAAATTTTTCAGTTGCCTACTCGTTTGTCAAGACTTGCATTCATGATTTTGAAAGCATCAATGAATCTCAGCTCTCTGATTATTTTTTTGTCTTTAATTGTGTTTGTCTTTAGCGTCTACAACAATGTTTTTAGAAATGTCTTTTTCTTCATTGTTTGCAATTGATATCACCTGATGCTGTGCCCAGTTTTGTAATAATTAAATGCAAGTCATAACCTAGATATATTGTAAAAAAACATCTCAATTCTGCACCACTGTATTTGCCACTAAGGTGACAATAATCTTTTACTTTTTATTTTTAAGTAGTTCACCACAAACGTACACTTTTTTGCTTGTGTAAAATCTATTTTGTCTTGATTTTTGAGTATTATTGGTTTTGATTTTTTAAACCCGTTGTAAATCCTGTGCCCTACAGATTCAAGATCTTGCACAAATTTCTGTGCAATGTCGTCGTTTTCATTTTGTTTTGTTCTCAGCAATTAAGTGTGTGATTTAAATTCACTGTGAATGAAGTAACAGTATTCTGATGGTGTGTTTTTGAAATTTTTGTGTTGCTTTAGTTTTAACATTCGAAATCTGCACAGATCATGAATGGGACTTTTTGTTAACGCTTATGATTTTTGAATTCTACTCTTGATCCTTTTTTGGCATGACAATTCTGATAGAATGTGATGTGAACAATACCATTTGTGTTCTTTCAGTTTTTCTTCAGAATTAAAAAAGTTCATCTTCCACAAATGAATTTACGGCTTATGTATATCTTTGTGATGAAACCAGTCTGCTCAAACTGTTAATCAGGCTATCTTTGACCAATAAAAGATTGACCAATAAAAGATGTTCTCTTTCTTTTTCTGAAATTCTCAATGGATAAACAATCGGCTTTTCATAACCAAACACATTCACTGAAATCTGCCCATTTTGATTTTCAAACTTGTTTTTTTTATTTCCATTGGAAATTCAATCGAGTCCCAGTTTAGTTCTTCAGCTTGTTTTTTAAGCAGTTTTGTTATTCTTTGTGGATCAGCTTTTGGATCAACAGGATTAATTGCTCTTGTTACATTTAATAATTGCATTTTTAGGCTGAAGAACCCTTGGTAGTGGTTTGTAAGACCTTCCATTTAATGGTTTATGTCCGATTATGTGATGTTCAAATCTGCCAATTTCTTTAAAGACCCACCCAGACCCATTTTGACAATATGTGCCAAATTTTTCAGGAATTTCCCCTTTCATTTCCCGAAAAACATCATTAATATCAGTTGCTTCGTAGATTGTAAAATTTTTTAAATGAAAAAATGCATTTTCAATAACATTCTCACCATTAGCATGATCTATTTTTTTCCATTTTTAAAACCAAAATGAATTAAACTGTAATGTTTCTGTTTTGATCCATAAGATTAATAACCCTCTCTAAAATGTTTTAGAATCTGTGGTTTCGGCTGATTGTGGAAAAAAAGCGAATAAATTTTACTAAGATCACAAAGGGATGATGTTTTTCTTAGTTTTTTAAAAACTAGATCTTTTTCTGTTCGACGCTATTTATTTATTTTTTTCTCTTCAAAAAAAATTGACTTAAGAAATATAAATTTTTCGAAATATAAGAAACTTTTGCATTTTTTCCAGTCCACCAAGTCTCGGGACCATGCTGGATTTCATTTTGAATGGAAAATGGTTAAACAGCGAAAATGCTTATTTGTCTTTTTTTTGCTTGCACTGTATGATATGGCCACTACAGTTTGTTTGGCGGGCTGTATTTAACAAATGTAATCAACTGGTTATACCAGATATATTTTAGAACTTTCCCATTACCTGACTTGTTTCTGGTTGGTTCAATAAACTTGCCATTTCTAGAACATGATTCCAAAGGGTGGCACATGACTCAATGGCCCCACCTTCTAGTAGTGGTGAATAACACTCGTTGATTATTGTGCTTGGGTTAGGACCAGGCTTCCATAACGATTTTGCAAGAGATTGACTTGGAATTCTTGCTGCTAAAACCTGTGTAGAAAAAGTTATTCATCTGTCATGATTTTTTGTTTACACTAACATAATATTTTTAAATACAAATAAAACTAATCAATTTTAAAGAAGCATTTCTATTTTTCAGATGATCACTGCAAAAACAGTGCACTGGATAACAGGACCTACCTCACAAAAAAGGCAACAATATGTAGACCAGATATTCAGTAGGTGTAAAAAGATATAAGTTTGCAGGTGTAGTTATGTTTTACCCATTTGGGTTTAGTTGTTTAGTTAATACCTACTTCTTGTATGCCGATTGAAGTAGTAAACCCAATATTTGAAATGAAAAGGTATTTATTTAAATACTCCATAGAATTTTCATTGTCGTACAGGTATGGAACATCAAACAGAACAAAATTCATATCCATTATGGGAATAAGAATATCTGAATCTGAAACAAAAAAACAACCTAATTACTAGAAGGGTGGCTTTCACCATATTGCTAATCCATATACATTATAACTCAGTTTAAAAATGCATGTATGTTCACCATGTCATTTCACATTGGGTCCTAAAGCTACTTCAGCTTTTTATACCATGATTGTTTCTGCAGGCAAAAACGCATGGGTCCCCACACATGAAAAGTTGTAGAATATCTAATTTTACATGAATTATTTAATGAAGTGACAGAATTGATAATATAACTAACTATGACCCAAACTACAAACTTCAAATAGCTAGTGTGTTAACTGCCAGGGAAATAGAGCAGTGTTTGTCAACCTTTTTTGGAACAGTACACACTTTTACGTTTACTGAAGAACTTGTACACACCACCCTGTTGTACTGCAAAAAGAACTATTAACCGTTATGACAAGAACTAGTTAGTACCTCACAATAACGATTATGAAGAGAAATATTTGGTTATGATGTCACAAATAGAATATAGTATCTTACAAGCTACATAAACTCCAGTCAGTCTGGTCATAAACCTGTTTATTTATTGTAATACCTGATTATAGGCTTATTGTATTGCGGTATCTTGTAGTTGTACACCCTTTAAAATTTCTGGTACACCCTGGAGTGTACAATACAAAAGCACTGGTATAGAGTACAACACAGCAACAAATCCACCGAAATGACATGTAATAAAAACTGGCAAAATTTCATCGAATTCGGAGATCGTTTAACAATTTGACCCATTTTAGGGGGCCAGTGGGGTAACTGCTGGGGCTATGAGGTAAAACACATTAATTATTGCACTATAATGACATGTTATACAAACTACCTAAATTTTATCCAATTCGGAGATCGTTTAACAATTTGACCCATTTTAGGGGGCTAGTGGGGTACCTACTGAGGCTATGGGGTAAAACACATCAATTTTAGCACCACAATGACATGTTATACAAACTGTCAAAATTTCATTGAATTCGGAGATTGTTTAACAATTTGACCCCCCCCCCGGGGCTAGTGGGGTAACTGCTGGGACTATAATGTAAAACAAAGCAATGATTGTTTTACATTCAAATGCTTTACAGAATGTTTAAATTTCATCCAATTCGAGTTTGACCCATTTTCGGGGGCTAGTGGGCTTACTGATGGGGCTATGGGTAAAACATATTAATTATTGACATGTTATACAAACTGTCAAAATTTCATCCAAATCAGAGAATGTTTAACAATTTGACCCATTTTATGGGGCTACTGGGGGACATGCTTGGACTATAAAGTAATACACATAAGTTATTGCACAACAATAACATGTTATACAAACTGTCCAAATTTTATCAAATTCAGAGAATGTTTAACAGTTTGACCAAATTTAGGGAGCTAGTGGGGTAACCATTGGGGTTATGGAGTCAAACAAAACTGATGACAGAACCTACGTACAACCGTATCTATCAGCTGTGAAAGTTTCATCCAAATCCTTCAAACATTTCATGGCAAAGAGCATAGACATAGTGCAGGAAAATATTTTACCCTTTTGTGTGCTAGCGGGGTAACCCTTGAGGCCAAACGTAACAAATGGCACAACATCATGATCATATCTACCAGCTCTAAAAGTTTCATCCAAATCCATCAAACATTTCATGACAAAATGGCATGGACAAGCTGTATTCAACTAGAGAATCTATCTCAACTTGAGATTTAGCAACTGTGAATACTGCTTCCAACTCTTTTGCATTATAGGCAGCATGCAGAAACCCTGTATACAATTACAAACATAAAAATTTGTGTCTTCCACCATTTTGTCATTCCATCTACACTGTCATTCAATTTTTGTAGTGAATATAGTGAATAAACATAAAAATATATATGATATACATTCACTACATGATTTTTAAGTTGGGTCCCACAGTTTCCCAAGCTTTTTATGGTATTATGTTTTCTGCAGACAAAAACACATGGGTTTTAATTTAAATACATGGGAAAATTTTAAAGATATTTAATAACTTTCGTATAATTTGTTGAGTTGGTAGTTACAAAACTAACAAATAAAATGGATTAACACACTACCATTGCACAATTCACAAACCTTATGGCTGGGACTAGCAGGTCAACTTTAGGAGCTATGGGGTTAAACACAGCAATCAATGTATCACAATGGCATGTTCTACAAACTGTCCAAATTTCATCCAATTCGATTATCCAAAGAGTGTGAACATTGTGTCCCTTTTATAGAGAGGCACATATAAATATTCCTACAAATCAATTGTCTTTAATAACCAAAAACAAAGAACACAGGAAATACTACACCACTCTGTCAATTTTGTCAATTTTTTGGACAAATCTTTTATAGCATTTTTGTTTCTGCTTGCAAAAACACATGGGAAAGAAAAAAATTTAAAACACATTTGTAGAACAAAAAAAATAACATAAAATATATGTGTATGCTTGTTTTCATTTAAATGCAGAAAGTAATATTAAATATTGAATTATTATTTTCAGATTTGTCCTGCTCGGGGAATAGTAGGTTACGTTATGATTTGTTATGTTATGTGCTGAAGTTACGATTGGGTCAAAAATATGAACATAATCTCCAAATAAGCCTGTAAGATAAATAAAAAAAATTAAATCTGTACATTTGGAGAGGCCCGCAATTACCTGTGTTAGGCTTTTTGCCAAAAACCAATGGAACAAAATGGTCCATTCCAAAAGCAAGGTATATTGGACATTTAATGACTTCCTCGGGGGGTAAGAGCAATGGCAAAAACACAGATGATGGAAACATTTTGCTGGATCCTAAATATTGAATGAAAAATTATTAAAAACTAGAAGGGTGGCTTTCACCATATTGCCATTCCATATATACTATTACCTTATTTAAAAATGCATATATATTGACTGTGACATTTCGCATTGGGTCCCATAGTTACTTAAGTTTTTATA
>QXVZ01028953.1:0-17321 GCA_008931825.1 Phallusia fumigata
TTTCTTGTTAAATTTTGCAGTATTGTCTGCTCGCTTTGCAAGCAGTTCTGGAAATGGAAAGTCCTTTTCGAAAAGCGCGTCTTTAAACTGATTTATAGAAGGTTTGGAAGCAATGTAGTGCTTCTGGGCTATGTCTTCGTAATGTCCTCTTTGTTTGTGATTGTTGTTGATGAAGTTGCTCTGTTTCTCTTTTAGATTGTCTGGTACTTTACTCCTGTCGCTTTCGTACAAGTATGCGACGTAAGCTGTCATGTTTTTTACCAGCGCGATGTACGACACTATTATTCCCATCGCCTTCAGTAGTTTGATTACTGCATTTTTGGTGCGGGGCTTTTATTGTTACGCAATAGTTCCCTGTTTAACCTAACTATGTGTTGTGTAGTGACGTCACAGTTGGCTGTTGCAAGCAAAGCTCGTGCGAGGCGTTTGTTTCTGTTCGTAGTGATTAGTCAATAAGAACTAGTCAACAAAGGACAAATAGTGTTCTTTCAAATCCTAATGAAGGAAAAGGACAAATAGAGCTAAAAGGGACTGTCCTTTAAAATAAAGGTGTGAACTAAAAGCCATAAAATGCTTTAAAATACTTCGCGAAACCAAATTTGCGAAACCAAAATGGTGGAAAAAATAACCGTCGTTAAACGGGAAAAAGAGTTAATACAATATGTGTTCCGTTTTGAAGGTGACCCTCAATAACCTAAGGCAGATCAAATGGCACGGAGATCATGGTGCTCTACAGAAGACACAAACGAACAAAACTTACATTGACGCTATATATTTGACGTTGTTTCAACAGGTAGCTGCAATGTCATCATTTTATTGAATAAAGACGCCTGATCCACAGTCACATTTTCCTACAAACCTTTCATATTCAACATGCAAAAACCAAAATTGTAATGAACCATCGCAACCAAATGCCAACGTTAAAACCACGTCGCAATGCTCACTGGAAAATTACATAAATTTTAGCCCGGCCGTTATACAGACCTGGTAATAAGTGTTAATCATATCTGAATTCAACCAAAGCGTTTGGTGATCACTTTGGTGTTTAGCTCGTAACTAGAATAAAATGTGAAATTTCTTACAATGCGCCAAAACTCACTCTCTTGTGAGTCCCCGACACATAACGCCTCGTAATGACGGTGTAGCTTTCGCGCCTTTTACGTCTCAACGTTGCGCAGCTATTTCCGGCTTGGTGATTGTTTTAGTGAAATTGGAGACGGGGATGCGAACGTTTTTCGCACATTGTGCGCGAAAATGTGCACACGTAAAAAGTGCACAATGTGCGCGAAATGTGCAGGCGGAAAAAAGTGCGCGCGGATAATGTGCACATTGTGCGGGAAATGTGCAGGAGGAAAAATGTGCGCGCGGATAATGTGCACAATGTGCGCGAAATGTGCAGATGGAAAAATGTGCACGCGGTATATGTGCACAATGTGCACGAAATGTGCAGATGGAAAAATGTGCGCATTGTGTACCTAGGTGTGTGACCAAGAGCTTCTATACTAAAAAGCGTCTCGCACGCCCCCGCAAACAAACATATCATTAAATATCTTTTGATCTACTGGGATTTAGGCGCTGAAAATTTACAACTACATTAAGTTTGGACCAATACTTCAAAACTACAACTTTTTGTAGGTAAAACCCTGAATTTCGGACATAATATTTGGGTGAAAGTACACACTTTACGGCACAAAAATTAAGAAAGCACATCTGTCACATAATTATATTTTTACAACTGCCACCATTGTTAAAATCCAAGCCGTATGGGCTAATCATAAGGTGATCAGGTGACCATATTCAAATTTTGTTTACAACGATATTAATCGTAAATGTACCTCCTTTCAACTTTATCACCCATTAGGTACCCCAAAGGCGTTTGTTTTTCATGAACGGTCAATACTTTGTTCAGTAAAATCGACCAAATATGATGAAACGCCAAACAATAATGCGCTTAAAATTATGAACGTTAAAACATACCGTTAAAAACGAGTAAAATCTCAGGGTCCGTAAGGCAATTTTAGGGGGACCGCGAAGCGTCTTTGGTCTCACTTGGTCGATGTTATTTAGCGTGACTACAGATACATTACGGGTGTACGTTTTATACGCAGCATTGATTGTGGCCTTAGTGACAATGCTTGCTTTGTGGATGCGATTGTGGCTTACACAAAGCGTTGCGGGTGTGGAGTTATGAAGTAAAAATTATTTGAGTTAAAGTGAACCGCGAGTCATCGAAAAAACTGCAGGGGGTCCGTTGTGCAAATAATTTAAAAAAGTTTGAGAACCACTGGTGTAAAGGCAATAAAACAAGTTATTGTAGTATATTCACGTTTCTTCCTCATCAAAACTATACAGCAAATATCCACTCTACCCGAATTAATATTTCAATAAAGTCCCCGACTGTAATTGATTAAACCTCTATTTTTTAGGCTGTGATCAAACGGTACATTGGCGACATTGGCGATACCTTATTCTACAAAGAGCATGTCGTTTTTAATCAGCCCAAAATCGTCATTTTGTTATTGGGGGAACACCTGTTGATATTCACACTCGCCACACTCTTACACACATTTGAAACATTATGCCCGTAAAAATTTTCGATATAATGTGCACAAAATGTGTGCGCACATTTCGGTGCTTGCACATTTTCGACAAAATGTGCACACAATGTGCGCGCACATTTCGGTGCTTGCACATTTTCGACAAAATGTGCACAAAATGTGCGCGCACATTTTTACGCACATTGTGCGAAAAAATGTCACAACCCCTGTTGTGAAATTGGGTCGCTATTATTTCTTTCACCGAGCGAAATAAACTCAACTCAACTCATTTCTGAGTCTAGATCATTGCAAAGTGAAAGTGGGCGTCGTTCAACGGCATCAAGGTCACAACGAAGCCCAGGCAAAATAATCTTACCTTCTTTCTTTCATTAAGACCGCTTCATTTGCGAGACAAGCAAGCTTTAAAAATCCTATTGAATTAAATTTTTGACTCTGCGGTGTATATTAAAAATTTATGAAATATGCACAGTAGCAACATAGCGTCATCAAAGCCGAGCCTTTTCAATGCACGAATCCAGAATAAAAACAGCAGAGTTCGATAGTTGTACAGTGTTTATTGATATCAACACTCAAGTTTGCTTGATAAAATTATGCCATTGTCAGTTACATTTCATACACATAACACTGGTGTACAACAAAACAATATGCGGAAAACTCTATGGCGTCTATGTAATACAAAGACATCACTTTCATTCGACTGTTATAAACATGAAACATTCTCATTCAATACTGAACAACATACATATGCTTCATCAGACAACTAACATGCATAGAAAATATAAAGACAAAGACAACCATTCTTTTAATTCTCCAAAGTTTTGGAATTTTAAACTGTCCCATTAAAAATATTTGTTGCATATTACACTGCATAAATTCTTTGGAACATGTAAAAGGCGATTATCTATGCAAGTCATAAACCATACCATTGTTTAATCATATTCATATTCACATATGAACGCATAGACATATTCACGCATGTCTGACAGAAATGAATTTCAGAAAAAGCTATGTGCAAGCTGTTCAAAAAATACCTTTTATACCCATTAGGAATGGATTTAAGTTTGGCAGAAATGTGTATCAAGGCTGATAAGTTGCCCTGTTCTCAGAACCCTTACTAAAGTTGGTACTTGTCTCACAAGCTTCAAGCATGCAAAGCCATGTATGTGACAGCTACTGGCACGAGGGTAATTCATATGAAATAAAACTGGCTACACTTGCTGATAATATGAAGAGCGACAAACTTTACAGCAACTTCAAGCATTACTGTGAAAAAAACTGTGTGTGCTGTCTACACTTGGCGATATTAAATCCGATGAACCATCAGTAAAGTTATGTAAAGGTTCCTCGATATGTCCATTTTGCACCTGGTAACCAGCTGTCTCACCATGATCGAACACCAGGATGCCACTCAGTGTTGAATCGACCTTTACAAAACCAATTGTTTCAAAAATTTTATTCCTATAATTAAGGATACTGGATACTGTTTTAACCGGGGTTGTCCAGTGCAATGATGTTGACATACCAATTTTTATCTTTATGCAACTCATTCTCATGCCAACTTTTGGTCAAATGTGTTGTCACATTTGGCATGCATGCTTACATGTTGGACACCCCTGGCTTTAACCAATGCTTTAATGCTGGAATATTAAGACATTTTTACCAGATATCAGGTTTGGTGTAACATCACAAATGCTTGTATTTCTTGCACTTACATTTTACTTTCCTGACATACAGTATATGTAAGGAGTTGGTGGTGGTAAAGCATGTATAAAATTTAAATCAGTTATAATCTTGCCCAAGGTTACACTTACATTACCACCAGTGGTTGGCATGTCAAAGTCAGTGATGTCATTTTGACTTTCATCCACATGAGTTGCATATGAAAATAGCATGCTACTTGGTTGAGCAGTTCCAAAGTAGGATGATAAAAACGTCCAATACACCAAGGGTGCAAACATTGTGAAGTAAGCAAGTGAATATCCATCCAGAAGACTAATAAACTTTTCACAGTTAAAACCCATATTAATTTTTTATTGAGTGAAAATGGTTACACATACCATAAACCAATCCACTTCCATTCCAGTAACAGTCCACAGCCAATTACAGCTATTAAGTTTAATATTGCCATAAATGCAACATACACATAAAAAGACTTTCTTGCTGAAAATAAAAAAATGCAAGCAATTGAAAACAATTTTTTTGGTAATTTAATTAAACTTACTTGGGACTGACAAGTATTTTTGCAACCATCTAACAAATGGAAGACAACCAACAAAAATGTACATCTGAACAAAACAGGTTTATATACATGTAACAATAGCAAACTAGCCGGAAAAAAAAACTTACCACCAAAAACATTGCGGATGTTACAAAACAAAATAGACTTCCACCATGACCATACACTGACCATTCCTTTGTGTGGATTTGAAATCTTGGGTCAGCTTCAACCATCTCCATTGTTCCCTAAAACAAACAACTTTTATAAACATACAAAGTTATTGGCAACTACCAACAGGTAAAAAAGTTATTTGTCAGGCCTACATAGATGCAACTGTGCAGAAAAGTAAATAACAGTAAATTCCACCTGCACCACAGAGTAAATCAACGCAAGAGATGTTGTTACAAACAACACTCGCTTTATGCTGCTTTTGCTGTCCAGGTGTCCAAATGCAATTCCAAACACTAAAACACTCATCTCAGCCATTAGCAAGAAGAATCGTAATATCACCCACAGTATCTAAATTTAAACACAGAATTAAACAGTGGCAGTACATATAATAAACCTGTAAACTGAATGACAAATTACTCTATGAAGTGTCACAATACTGCAAAAAGTTTAGATGTGTTAATAATCACACAACTTATATTTTTAACAAAAGTTGCCTTGATAGCATAAGCCTCCTATCAATTATATGTCTGGAATTTTTTATGCAATAAAAGGTAAATCACCATTGCTTATAGGAAATCTAGTGGAAGACAAAGGGAGGTTCCTAAGGAAAAAAAGCTATTTTATTGTTTTGTCACTGGCAATTTGTGTCTGTCATTCTCAACTATAGTATGAACATCCTTACACATGAGGGGAATATTTTCTAATCTACAAACCTTGTTTGCATCACTACCAGAGGTAGTTGCAACATCCACAGTCATTGACACAATCCCACGAATCACTGCAAGTAGAGCACTAAGTGCCACCAAAGTAAAATAAGTTACAAAAATCGGGCTTCCTCCACTTCCAATGCCTGACAGTATTCGATGCCAGACACGCCTCAGTCGGTACAACACAAAGATCAAGAAAACAAGGTTAGGAACAAATAAGACAACATCCCATATGCGAACTCTGAAACAATACAAACAAAACAGGCTTATCAACCTTTTAAAAATTGAAAATGCATTTTCTGTTATTACCTTTCCACATATCTGATATTGTACTTATAACATACCACTATTACCCTATTCATTGCCTGCTGTAAAAAATTATAATACATGGTCAAATATTTTATGCCAAAAGTGCATGTACAAACTGTAGGAAAAAGAGTGAAAACTTTGAGTCCGTTTCATAGAAGGAGTCAGCTATAAAATTGTTCATGAGTTACTGGTTAGGCACTTTCCCAGCAATGTCGTAACACAAAAAATAGTCAAAAAAGCAAATTTGTTTGTACTTTACCTTGAATTTCCAATGTCTTCATATAAAATCCACAAACACTGACTTTCATTTTGAGATGACACATTTTGTTGTTGTGGCAAAGTTGTTTGTAAAGAGGTTACAGGTTCACTAACAGTGGGAAGCTGTGAACCAGTCACTGGTGCAGTAGTTATGTTCGCAGCAGTAGAAAAAAATGGCTGGGTAGTTGAGTTAACATGTTGAGTGGACACAGTTTCGTTGGACACAGAATCATTCATGAAAACAGTTACAGCTTATTTTTTTCTATCAAGTAACTACAAGCTTCAAAAATCAACATTTATTCAGATTGTTTTTTTTTTCAGTCTAAACTAGGGTTGGGTATTTGACTGGTCAAATACTTGTCAAATATCGGTCAAATACTAAGAACATTGTTGAAATGCAATTTTGCTTAAAGGTGAATAATATGCAGCATTACAAGTAACACAACAGCTGCCTATTTACTTCACTAGATCTCATGAAATCATGGGTTAATTTCCCTTTCAACATCTGAAAAATATCAGCTGTGCTGTCGCTTTATTTAGGTGCTAAGTTTGTAATATGGTACACAAGTGAAGTGTGAAAGGCCTAACATTGAAAGGCAACTACTATTTTTTGCCCTGGCTCTACCCCAAAGATACAAAGAAAACTATTTTCACAACGCATCTAAATTTTCACTGATGCTATGAAAAATACGTCTTAAAAATAGATTCACTATTCTACTCCAAACTTCCCCAACTGTTGAAAGGTTTTAGCTCATATACATATTGATTTTTAAAATGGAAAACATTTAGCTTTCACATTTTTATGAAATGTGTCCTGTATAAATATGTGCAGTTACAAACACTTAATTGGTGTATTACAAAACAATACCCCACACTTTTCATTTGAGGGTAACAAAAAAGTGTTTAACCCCTTACAAAAAGTCTTTTCAAAAATTGACAGTATTTGCTTTCAAAAGTAGAAATGTATTTGACCGGTTAAAAAAGTGCTGTCAATTGACAGGCTTGCCAACCCTAGTCTAACCACTTAACACAAATTAGCTCCTTCATATTCCTTTGATATTTTAAAAACATAAAGCTGCAAGTTTATGAAAATCTTTTGGTTCACAAAAGTAGAGAGGGTGGCAGACCGAATATGCAGTTTTAGACTTGGAAACAAATCATGTGTTTCGCATTTAAGGTGTACATTTGGTTAACTGTAGTTTATAAACTTGAACAAAAGTGCAAGCTATGAAATCATTAAGATAATGATATTTTCTGGTTTTAAAGAAAGTTTTTTAACAAGTAAGTAGTTGTTGGGTACGGTGTTTGCAACTTGAGAGCAACATGTTTATTTGAAACTTCCAACATAATTCAATTTCTACAAGTACAATTGTACGTAACTAGAGTGAACGTCACACACAATCTTAAAATTGCGTCAGGATGTCGTCATTCATAATCTTTAAATCTGCAACGCCAAAAATAGCTCAGTTTCCAACAGCAGTAGCGCCGAAATCGTTTATCAACAACATCAAAAATCAAAATCACTGATGCGGTAAGCACTTTTTGATCATTTTGGGCCTGTCCATGGACAGCTTAACCAAAGGAACACTATTGGCTTAATTAATCCACTAGACAAGCGACGGAAAACTTTGCCTAGACTGGGACGCTGCATCAAACCAGGGCACAATAGTGTTTTAATGGCGTTTGATCGTTGGAAGATAAACAAATTACGTAAATCGCAACTGATTTCATTTAATGTCGTCAATTTTATCGGGCCACAACGGCAAACATTTACTGTGATATGAAATTCACCAAGTGATATGAAACCTGGATTAACGTAATTCGGGATTAAGTTAAGCTAATCTCAGACAGCGAAAATTAGCCAAATTTTTTATTTTGCTCTGCAGTACCCCATAAAAATCATTTTCGCAAATAATTACAAATACAAATATAAAAAATGTGCTGTATCTATATTTTCTGCACTGTCAACACAAACAGCAGTGTACTAGAAGAGTTACAGTGGTGACAGCAGTAACCATTGCACAAGTAGGATTGTCTAGCTTCGGCTAAAAGAAATGGGTTTGACCAAAGGAAATAAAACATCTCAGTGTTTGAACCGGTATGCGGACTCTGAACTGGCACAGGGAATAGATGCCCGGGTGGAGATGGTGCGTCACATAGTTTGGACTGCCAAAAGAAGGACGATGTATACCGTATAGTCAGCCACGTCATCCATTGTTTGGGACGCGGTGTACCTTGGATAGTCAGCCAAGGGGACTTCGTGTATATTGGACCATGTGGAACATGTTAATTTTGCGTAAGGACGGTGTGTCGTGCAGGTGTGTTAAAACGCAACGCAAGCGACCGACAGCAGATTGCAAACTCTAATTATACTTGTGCATTAAAAAAGCATGTTGGAAGCTATCACAACAAGCCTTTGGTGAGACACATGTGTGTCAGTATGACGCTGGTTTGCATCAGATATTACTGGCCGGGGTTAAATGATGCTGCGGTTGCCTTTGCCGATCATGTAAGGTTTATCAATTTAGGAAATTACCTCCATGGTTCCAAGCAGAGTGGGTTAAATACGCAAATGCTCGAGAAGGGATTGATATTGTTGGTCCGATGATTTGGGTACATTCTTGTCAAGGTGGACTATTTTACCAATTAATCACCAAACATGGACAAGCCTGACGTGCGTTTTAGGATCAATGTGACTAAACCGTAGGCAGCGAGCTGGTTTCCATAAGGATTTGTGAGCAGGGTATCCCAAAAAGATCGAGGAACAAACTATCGTTCCGTATTTTGTTAGGGCGTCTTGCATATGGAAGATAATGGGACTAGACTGGCCATGGTCATGGCGACGTATAACAGCAGCCTTAGCGAGACCACCATCTCAAACGACTTTTATGCAGCATGGTCATTAAATAGAAATTTCACTTGACAAAATGACGCTTCAGCTTACAGTTTCCGGTCGCGGATCAAAAAGCGCCAGAAGGTGCACCAAAAGCTGCGTATCGACAAGTGGGTCCATGGTTCCCCCTTTTTGTCAACGACCTTGTTTATTTTTCTGAGTCGGTAATGTCGAAAGGAAGTTTCGAGATGAAAATCACAACGAAGATGCAACGCATGTAGAGGATGAACTGGAGTGACAATACCGTCGGGCTGAACAGCCCATCGTTCACTTTTAGCAATGTGCGCAACATGGCAGCTGTGTCCGGCCCTTGGCGATGGGGATTATGACCGTCATGTGGTTGTATACGTGGTTGTTTACGTTTCGTATTCGACTTTTGTGAGTTGAGTTAAGTTTAAAGGCTTTTCAATAAGACAACACAAGAGTAAATAAACTAGTGATGTTGTAGATTCCAAACAGGTTACAAAGGATCTAATCAAACATACCAACATTACCAAGCCTATCTTTGGTCTGACCACCGTAAATTGAAAGATGTTTATTATGACGTCATATGCAATGCAAATTGGCGCCAGTCATAAAATTGTGTTCATCACAGTGTGCTAACTAACAACTGGTAAGAAGCGGCTGCTGTTAGTGTACATCAATTGTATGAAAGTAAACATTCGGGCAGGCATAAAAGAAGGTTTAAGATATTTACGACCTCGAAATACGTGTGTTTGTCAAAGTGAAAAAAATACCAGGGTTCAGGTGAAACGAAATCTTTCATGTAAAGGGACTGTTTTGGGAGGCTATAGCTAGAGTCTAATCTACTGCCCCGAGGTAGCTGCAAAATTGACGGTCAATGGTAAGAAAAATTTTTTTGCATTCGGCGAATATAAACGCTTGCTTTAGTTTACATATTTTTAGCTATTGCTACTTGCTTTTTGAATTGCGTTGACTCAACATACTTTTCTAAAAATAGGAGTTTTCCCGATATTTTACCCGTAAAGTTCCTAAGGTTTGAGCCTGCATTTAACCGGGTGACACTTTTTGAGGAAAGGAGCTGTTATAAACTATTTAAAGCTTTAGTGCTGTTTTCGATCGAAAATATCTGTTTGAATGGCAAAGAAACAGGACCACCCTTGTTGATAAGTTCTGGAGGCAATTAATTTCTCGACGGCCCGTTTCAAGGTACGTCATTGGGACCAGGTGCGCAGCCATTTCACTTGACGTACCACACAGCTGTTTAAGGGTAAATTTAACATTTATTTGTAAAGAACATTTCACGCATTAAAAAACGCCATAAGATATGGCCGTCAACTTGTTTTACGGTCACTCTTTGTCGCATAAATAAAGGAACAGTCAAATACCAAGAGTACTTTTTATCTTTTACGCATTTGTTTTGTTGACAAGAGAATTCACAGCATACAAATGATTCTGGCCCAACGATGACTTTCAATGGCATAAGCCCACAAAGCACCACCTTTGAGCGAAACAGCACCTTTCTTGCATTCGTTTTTTCGCTCATGCAATTTGGTGACGTACCCAAAATGCCACCAGCCAGGTTTCTAAAACAATCCACAACCAATGCCTTGATTGTAGTCGAGATGAATTTCCGGTGGTTGTCGTTGTCGTTGAAGCTAACAAGCTTAGTGGTTCATCAGTAACCGACACCTGTGGCTTCGCAAAATACTCAGCTCGACTAAGCTTTTTTAGTGGCCGTTTTGCTGTTGTGGATGTTTCTGTAGTAGACTTTACTTCTGCCAGTTTGTCATCGATGGTTGTTTTCGGTGCTAGCGTGGCCTCAGGGGTTGTAGTCAGTGTTTGTGTTGTTGAATCAACGCACTCATTATCATGTAAATACTCCTCGAAATCCGATGTATGCTCCTCACTAAGTGGAAAGATTGGGATTTGTGTGTTGATTTGATCCAAACCAAATGTGTTTGGTTTGTCGTCGACTTGCAAAAAGACGTAATAGTTTTGATTGATGTCAGCATCCACCTACAAAAATAGATCATTTAAATAGAAATTATTATAGGCAGCCCCGATTTACGCGATTATTTTTTTTCTTAAATAACGGTAATTGGCTTTTTGCCCAATTCTAACAGTAACAAAGTATATTTCTTTAAAATAACCTTTTGGAAAAAAAACACTATAAAATTCGCCTAGAAGTTGTCGCAGAAAAACCTACAAATCTTGAAAATTGGCCCAAAATAGTCCCCCTGGATATAATTGGTATGTATTGCAAACAATCGTGTATGTTTGTTAGGATATGAAATAATCTTACTTTTAGACACCATCCGCTCGCAAATCCCATCTCAGTGACATTGAAAACATATCCACGGTTGGTTTTTGATGAGGTTTCTTCTATGTTTGAAAAGAACTGTTCTCTGTTCTTAAGAACGCACTTTAGGCGAAATTCCGTGGTATACACGTGATTTTCCCTTTTACTCAATTGGACGTATTTTTCAATTGCCTAAAACGGAATAATATTTTGTATGTTTTCAAAGAAATATGTACAACATTACAATAGACAAATTAGCAAGGTAGGTCAAGGTTATAGCTGTTAGTTTATAAACCCACGTAAGTTTTAAATTTGAATTTTGTCTCATTTGTAGCTAAGTCAAATTTGCCACGGCTAACTGCATTGTCAACATTAAGTCCCTTCATTGATATTTAAAAGAATCAAGTGTTTTGGAAACAGAATTTGAGATAGTATTTTACAACAGAAAAGACCGTATAATGTTAAAAAATCGGACAACAGAAAATACCGAAAACTTCCATTCTAAAACCTTCGCTGATATTTACCTTTTGTCCAAATGAAATTGCGCAATTAATTTACCAAACATAAACTGAGGCTAACTGATTGTATTGTCTCCACAGAAATTACGCCCACTAATACCTTGTCCCAAGGAGAAATAGTTATCAGGGGAATTATAACAAAATATACGTTCCGTTGTGTTTGCGCAAAGCTCTCAATACAATGACTTATGAAATCAATAAAGTGAAATATCGCCAGCAGCAACAACAAATCAACTAGTAGGATGTACTTTCGATCCAGTTATAAATGAGTAAAAAAACTCATAATATTCACAAAGCGAAAATATATTGTTTAGTCAAAACTTCACTGTGCGCGCTTTTGGTACATTACTGAATCTATTTGCTTTGTTTTGAGCATCTTTCTTCGCTACAAGATCCTGGATTTAACAGAAAAATCTAAGCGTTTCTCGCTCAAATGGAAAAAAAATTAAACAAAATATTTTTTGTGTGCGGCTAGACATACNATTGTAGTCGAGATGAGTTTCCGGTGGTTGTTGTTGTCGTTAAAGCTAACAAGCTTAGCGGTTCATCAGTAACCGACACCTGTGGCTTCGCAAAATACTCAGCTCGACTAAGCTTTGTTAGTGGCCGTTTTGCTGTTGTGGATGTTTCTGTAGTAGACTCTACTTCTGCCAACTTATCATCGATGGTTGTTTTCGGTGCTAGCGTGGCCTCAGGGGTTGTAGTCAGTGTTTGTGTTGTTGAATCAACGCACTCATTATCATGTAAATACTCCTCGAAATCCGATGTATGCTCCTCACTAAGTGGAAAGATTGGGATTTGTGTGTTGATTTGATCCAAACCAAATGTGTTTGGTTTGTCGTCGACTTGCAAAAAGACGTAATAGTTTTGATTGATGTCAGCATCCACCTACAAAAATAGATCATTTAAATAGAAATTATTATAGGCAGCCCCGATTTACGCGATTATTTTTTTTCTTAAATAACGGTAATTGGCTTTTTGGTGCCAATTCTAACAGAAACAAAGCATATTTCTTTAAAATAACCTTTTGGAAAAAAACACTATAAAATTCGCCTAGAAGTTGTCGCGGACAAAGCCACAAATCTTGAAAATTGGCCCAAAATAGTCCCCCTGGATATAATTGGTATGTATTGCAAACAATCGTATATGTTTGTTAAGATATGAAATAATCTTACTTTTAGACACCATCCACTCGCAAATCCCATCTCAGTGACATTAAAAACATATCCACGGTTGGTTTTTGATGAGGTTTCTTCTAAGTTTGAAAAGAACTGTTCTCTGTTCTTGAGAACGCACTTTAGGCGAAATTCCGTGGTATACACGTGGTTTTCCCTTTTACTCAATTGGACGTATTTTTCAATTGCCTAAAACGGAATAATATTTTGTATGTCTTCAAAGAAATATATACAACATTACAATAGACAAATTAGCAAGATAGGTCAAGGATATAGCTGTTAGTTTATAACCCCTCGTAACAAAAGTTTTAAATTTGAATTTTGTCTCATTTGTAGCTAAGTCAAATTTGCCACGGCTAACTGCATTGTCAACATTGAGTCCCTACGTTGATATTTAAAAGAATCAAGTGTTTTGGAAACAGAATTTGAGATAGTATTTTACAACAGAAAAGACCCTATAATGTTAAAAAATAAGACAACAGAAAGTACCGAAAACTTCCATTCTAAAACCTTCGCTGACATTTACCTTTTGTCCAAATTAAATTGCGCAATTAATTTACTAAACATAAACTGAGGCTAATTGATTGTCCATTAATACCCTTGTCCAAGGAGAAATAGTTATCAGGGGAATTATAACCTACTATACGTTCCGTTGTGTTTGTGCAAAGCTCTTAACACAATGACTTATGAAATCAATAAAGTGAAATATCGCTAGGGGCAACAACAAATGAACTAGTAGGATGTAATTTCGATCCAGTTATAAAAGAGTAAAAAAAACTTATAATATTCACAAAGCGAAAATATATTGTTTAATCAAAACTTCACTGTGCGCGCTTTTGGTACATTACTGAATCTATTTACTTTGTTTTGAGCATCTTTCTTCGCTACAAGATTCTGGATTTAACAGAAAAATCTAAGCGTTTCTGGCTCAAATGGAAAAAAAATTACACAAAATATTTTTTGTGTGCGGCTAGACATACATGAGTTATATATACGACGCTCCACAAGATTTCGCAAATTAAAGGACCTTCAGTTTCCAAATCAGACAAACCAACATACGTCTCATAGCTTGCGGTCAGTGATGGCAGGCGCAAAATCGTTATTGATGCCACTTGTAAGTTAATATACTTAACATTCCGTTCACAAGAGGCTAATTGTAAGATCGGAAACGAAATTGGCCTCAAAGGTATAGGATCCGATGATAGCATGTTTCGGAACAGACAGGTTTCTAAACGCTTGAACTAAGTCCTTGTAATTAGGCGGTAAACGATGTCTTACCTCGGCGAAGACAATAATATGAGCGTCCTTTGCCCTTTGAGCCACCGTTTGTCGTTCCAAGTGTAAATCACTGCAACCCATTATCGACGTCCACACTGAGGCACAAAGAAGCACAGAACACCACGAGTTCATATTTACTGAAACAAATTACAAACTGCAGAAAACTGTACATAGTTAAGGCAATTGGGCTTCATGAATATCCAAAAGTTCACGAATTTTTCTCATTACAAAACTGTTACATTTACCTCGACGAAATAATATCGTCTGTTCAACGACTGCCTAAAACATGCGAATACCATTTTATTTACGCATAGATCCTACATTACGATCTTTGACTGTAACGTTTACCCATTCAGCATGCCCCGAAGCTATCAGAGCCTGCTTAACTTCGTTCGGGCAAAACAGGAACTGTGATATGCCAAAAAAGCCGCACAAACTCGCGTAATAAAATTCGACCTTTGTCGTCGTTTCGTTGAACTGTCTTTCGCGCATTACTCTTCATTGCATAAATATTTTATCACCGGTTCTGCCACGAGAGCAATATAACCAACTTATGCGACAGAATAAATTAAAAACAGCCAATAACGTTGTGTTCTAAACAACTCTGGTGTTTTTGTTTGGTCTGCACAAAAAACTCAACATTTTTAATTCCAAACTACATCATGTACCTTCCCTTCCTGTTTTCATGTTAAAAAGTATACTTCAAAGACGATTCTATGGTGATTATCTCAGCAACCTTTTCCCTATTCTACAGTCTTTGCCCGGGGGTTTAAAAGCATACGTGATTATAGGCCAAGGATCGTCTGGTATTTTCTTCCTTGTACGTATGCACGACCTTATATGATACATAAAAGCTGTATTGCGTCATTAAAAACTCTTTTTGAAAACACAGCCAAATTAAACAAGGTTTGAATGACAATTAACGAGGGCCGATTAAGCCCACACAATTAGGCCATCAGCCCGTCACGCATTTTTCGAAGTCAAAGGCGAATGTTCAGCCCAAATATGCACGCTCTTAACTCATGTAATTTCTAGGTATGGCTTCTTAAAAGTCACGGATCTGGCACAAATGCAACAAACCAATGACCACACACATCCAATACGCCAGTTTGAAGGTTTGTCTCTTTCTCCTCTGGTGTTATTTGTTTATCCCAAAGCAATACGTTGTAGTGTCCGATGAGTAACTGACCCAACTTAGGCTAATCCAATTCTGACAGGCGTAATTGTGGAATCTTTAAAATCCTTCGGACTGATTAATCGCAAGGATTTTTGGAACATGTCACATCTAGTTTTTTAAAAGCATTTATGATGTTTTGTTTAGCATGTAATCCTTGGAAAGTTTGAACATTACAATAATTGGGTGATTCGCTATAATCCAGTCTCTACAGTTGGACTGCCCACTTTACATTTGCGATGTTTTGTAACGTTACGATAGAAATAATTATTATGTTCAAAAGGCTGCTCTGGCAAAAGCAGGAATTTTGAAAGTTTAAAAGTGTGACGTTTGTTAAAAACGGTTATGGAGGGCAAAATTTTAAAACCAAGGTTTCGGGTGCTTGAGCAAAAAAACGGGTTTTAAAAAAGTGACAATTATGTCCAATTATACAGTTAATCATGGCCTTCAATCCAGCGTCGCCTGTCGGCGCAAGAGTTGGCCAGTGCGGCAGCTAAAGCGATTTAGATCTTTCTGTCTCGTAGCTTATTAATACGGTTCACTATTATCACGTGGCTATTCTAGTGTTGGGATTGACTGACACACACATCATAATGGTTTGTCTTCGTCACTGGATGCAGAGGAAGAAAAATTTTGTGGACATTGAGTGTGTGTTGATACAACCATTCCTCCCTTTGACAAATGCAAAATAAAATTTGGACGCAACTTGATTTGCAAACTCACCATCATTTACAAGGTGCCATCCAAGTAAGGAGATAAATGAAAAAAAAATGTTTGTTTGTTTGTTTCAATTTTATCCTCGGGGGCGGAACAACGCCTGAATGCGTTATGCTCACAAATGAGTCCCCCGTCGAGCTACCTGCTTCATTGCAGTGGATCAAATTTTTGAAATGGGTGACTTCAATTTGGGTCAACCCATCGGGTTCCTCTGGGTTGAAGCAATGCCACTCAAGGAAACACAGGCGACCGATATGGGATTAGAATCCACAAAGTTGTGTGCACAAGGCGCGCAATCCACTCGATCATTTGGACCAAATTTTTTTTGGTAGCACAGACTGTTTAGAAACAGAAAACTTTATATAATCCGAATCTTCGCCAACATCGCATACAAGTAATGCTCTTTTTACATTTTTAAACCGGATTTCCTGCCATACATTGGTGAATTCGTACACTAATGCAAGTTCCAGACACATGTGTACTCATAACAACTGCTTACTGATTAGATATTTGCTTCACTGCACTGCGCTCAACATAATTGTAACATCACTCGGATGACTAACCGTGATAATAACCGCTCGTATCACGTATAACAGTCAAGTGTCATGTTTGTCCGGCAATGCGTGGCTGTTAGGTTATACTGTATCAATAAATTTGTTTTAAATTGAAAGAAATCATCACTATTGGGTCGCTAATGTGTTCAACTATGGTGGTTTAGCACAGTGGCGCAAATCCATTGAAATTAATAGGGAGCTTTTGATATTTGTAAGTATTTTTTGTGCAATTGACGTCATATCGATTGTTATGACGTCACAATACAGATTTTTATGTCGCAAAAATTGGGTTACGTTTCATCAGAGACAGCCACAAAAGGCCGTTAAGTGTTTGCGAACTGTTGCAAGTGTTTAAAAAGTGCTGAAATCGTTTTAAACCAGCTTTAACCAGTTAATTTAGATTTTGGGTTTAAACTTTTGATCTTTATACAAAAAAATATAGTTGTAGTGGCCTATTTTTTAAATCATGTGAATCCAACCAAATTTAAACATCATTTTTTTTCAATCAGATGTGTAATGGCACATGCT
>QXVZ01028957.1:0-14916 GCA_008931825.1 Phallusia fumigata
AGTTTAAACCTAAATTTCCAATATTTATATGACTTTTACCTGTTGGTCATTTTATACATTCATGACTTTGTTCTAACCTATTTGCTGGTTGGTCCAACTATTACCCGCCGCTGCCACTTGAATCCCAGTAATATGGAATCCGGTACTTGGCCAAATCGTTGAGCTCCCTTAACGTATAGAAAGACAAGTTTTATTAAAGAATTGTTACGTCACATAACAAAGGCGCTGTTTAAAATTGACCCAGATATTGTAAACGTAAAAATGCTTTAAAAATCATCAGCAGATCGTGCGTGACGAAGCACAATAGTCAATTACACCAGAGCTTTCCAAACTGTTTGGTTTGCGACCCCTTTTGATTTCTAATGTTCTTCTGCGACCCTTAACGTTTGACGGAGAAATACGGCGATTATACGAACATTCGTGGAAAATTGGTGAACTCGCGAGCAGGGGCGTAGCCAAGGGAGGGCGAAAGGGGCCATGGCCCCTCCCAAATTTCAAAATTGTACATTGAAGTAGGCAACTCCTGAAAAAAATCCCTAAGTTTTACATTAAGTTGGGTTACTTGGCCCACCTCAAAATTTTGGGCTGGCTACGCCATTGCTCGCGACCCACAAAATTCGTTGCGCGACCCTCTGAAGTCTGAAGGGTCGCGACACCTAGTTTGGGAAGTTCTGACAAACACCGTTTGACAATTGTTTCCTCCCTTCGTAGACTTACTAAAGCGACACACCTGACAACCAGCACTCAACAAGTAGAACACATATTTTGAACTGCCCGTAAATATTGCTCTAATCGTTTGCAGTAGGGGTGGTTTGATTTGGTTTTCAAACTTCCCGACCGAGCACTGCCGTTTTGGAAATTATTGCAGGTTAAAAGAAATAAAACATAACGGTCCAACTTTAGTTAGATTAGTTGTTTATGCACCTGTGACCAAACCGGAAAAGGTTGAAAAAAAAGTTTAAATCAGAAACAAGCCTCGTGGCAAATGAAAAACAAGTGCATCGCGCGAAGACATTTTGAACAAAGATGTTGAATTAAACTTTCGGTTTCGGCTCGGAACGGATTGCTTCTAATAAAACTGCGGGGCCGCGCCATGCGTATGTAGGCGTGGGCGATCGACTTTCCGCTTGTTATGGGTAAGCCTGCCACGCGTCGCTCGGGATTCGACCGTGTTGCGACGAAGTGATGCCTGAGCTTGTTTGGACAGTTCTGTGTCTTGCCCCTCTGCGAGGAACGGAGCTTTCNTGGGTAAGCCTGCCACGCGTCGCTCGGGATTCGACCGTGTTGCGACGAAGTGATGCCTGAGCTTGTTTGGACAGTTCTGTGTCTTGCCCCTCTGCGAGGAACGGAGCTTTCTTCTAGCTTCACGCTTATTGTCACATAGCTTGGGATTATTTTGTTCATATTAGCCGTGTCTAATGCACAGATACCCACCCTACCGCCCCATTCAATTTATTAGATTCCACAATGTAGCTGATAATTATGGGTCCCCTTCCATGAAAGTGACACATATTGTTTTTACTCTGTTTTTTTTTCTTCTTTTCTTTTTTTCTTTTTTTTCTGTCTAACGCGAGTTTGTTCCCACGTTTTAGTCATGAAGGAGTTGTCCGAATTTCTTCAAATTTTCACACATGATAGATGTGTATCTGAAGTTGTGCACTGTCAACTTTTTACCCCAATTCACCCATCGGTTCACCCACAGGCCCCCAAAATGTAAAATTTTTAAAACGGCAATATTTAACAAAGTAAGTTACCTAGAAGTTTTTTATTTTGATAGCTGGTAGAATGCAATGTATTGTAATGTATTTTGTGACTTTTGTTTNCAGGATACTACGACGGCCAAGGCGGCGCCGACGCGTACGGATTGGGCAAGTCGGACATCGTGCTCGGAGGCGGAACCTTCGAGATGATCACGGGCGGCGATGGCAGCTCAGGCAGCGACGTGGCACTTGCGAACAAGGCCGACAACGCAGCTCTCGGAAAGGCACTGGCAGCAAGCGAGCAAGGCAGTGATCTGTTTATTGATTTGGATTCACCTGATTGTATCGATGAGAACGGCATGAGTCGATGTTATGGTGAAACTTGGTATAAATCTGGGGATCCTTGCATGATCTGCTCGTGTGCCAGTTCTTCGAATGTCAGGTATTTTTGTTCACTTTCGTTTATTAATTTTTGTTATGTCTTTTGAAGAGTTTTTTTTTCGATTTTCAGAT
This sequence comes from Phallusia fumigata, assembly GCA_008931825.1. Classification (NCBI taxonomy): domain Eukaryota; kingdom Metazoa; phylum Chordata; class Ascidiacea; order Phlebobranchia; family Ascidiidae; genus Phallusia; species Phallusia fumigata. The sequence continues at coordinate 2,214 of QXVZ01028957.1, forward strand.
GCTCCGCGAAGTCTTGTGATGCATGTCCGGTCGCCGGTGTTGGTCAAAAGGTGATCTCCGAAAAGTCAGATGATTGCTGTTTGTCGTACCGAATCGTCGATGAAGATTGTGATGCAACTGTCTGTAAGTCTGTCGCTCCTTCATGCGAGTACTACGAGGACGTTCAGTTCATTCCAACTGACGATAGCGGTTGCTGCGGTTCGTACGAATGCGCTTGTAATCCAATGAAATGCGCGACAGTCGATGATGTGCAGTGCCCCGTTGACACTGTGAAAACACCAGTTGACAAACAAGCATGTTGTGCGGTGTCTAAGTGTGTCAGTCGGTCGTTCAGCTCTGGATTCGGTGAAGCAGGTAGTGGATTGCTTTCAGGCGGCTTGTTCTTTTCCTCGACGTCTTCAAGAGATGGTGGTAAACCTGCTGCAATCGATCAATCAGCCACGGATAACGCTGCTGCGCTAGGCACCGGTCTTTCCTCCAATGCGAATGACATCGGTATTGCAACATCCTCTGGCGACGACGATTCAAAGTCTTTGGTTTCATTCGCAGCAGGGGATGTCGCGGTATTGTCTAATGCTAAGGCTGCCTCTGGAGCTGCTCTTGCTTCAGACTACGATACTTACGCAGCTGGTCGTTATAGCGCCCTAGCCGACTCTTACGCCAAGGCTCTGGCATCGACAGCATCTGGTTACATGGAGGGATCATGTCCCGGCGTTGTCGATTCATCATTGTGTGGCCAGTGTTCGTTTGATCAAGTTTGTGATGGCGAATCGTGTGTCTACCCAAGAGACTGTCCATGTTACAGCAACTCTGTTCGCAGAGCGGTAAGTTACTTATGCAAATTTATGTAATTTATCTGGTTTCAGCCTTTGGGTAAGCATATGGATTTGGTATGTCACCTTTTTTTGCCAAATATTTGTAAACAAAGTTTCGTAAAAAAGGAGCACAACACTTAATTACCGTTGTCACTTAATTACTATAACTTGAATCAAAACTAGACTGCGCACCCGTTTGGTAAAAGAATATTCATAATTGCTATCTCGGCAAAAAGGTAAACATTCACTAATTAAACATGTGACAAATTAGGCTGTGTTAAAAATAAGTGTATAACCCAAGAACAGATTTTTATTGATTTCGTTGAGTTTATTGATCATGTGTGCATTTGAATTAGGATGTTTTAAGACTGTAATCCAAACTTTTGAACTTGTACTCTAATAACTACAACGATAGTCATGCAAATACTTTTTGACGAACGTTTTTCCAGTACTACCTTATTTGTGCTTGTCGCAGACTGGGGCTGTATGGAAGGAAGACGGTGGTTGTACCAACTGTATTTGCATGGGTGGTGAAGCGCAGTGCGTACCAGAGACTTGTGAAGTCAGCTCGTGTCCTGCAGGACAGAAACTACAATTGGCTGATCCCTACGACTGCTGCCCGGTGTGCGTGGTCGACGAAACGAGCTGCAAGGATACCAGTGGTGCAGCGCACAACGTAAGTTGACGGGCAAACAACTCGACGCTGGCTTTAACTCGCCAAAGGTTTTGTTTTTCCTATGGTGCTGCGATATTACGACAACCCTAAAAAGTCAAACGTAATAATTTAAAATACTTTTTCTACTAACCGATCTACGTCGTCTGCAGGTTGGAGACAGTTGGGTTGACCCTGCTGACTCCTGCCAGGAATGTCTCTGCACTACTGAAGGTGTTGTGTGCAGCGCATCGTCTTGTCCTGAGGTTGCTCAACCTCTGTGCGAATCTGGCTATGTTCTGGTCACCAAGACCAGCGGATGTTGTCCAGAATACGAATGTGGTGAGTGACATTATACGAGTTTTTGTAATAATACGAAACTGCGTGTTATTATTGCACTATTTTTTTAAATACAGGTTTACTTAGGACCAAATGTAGGATTTCGTTTATTATGACGTAAAGTAAGCTAAAGGACTGAGAAACCTCCAAACACAAAATGACATGTCCCAACAGCAACAACAACAACAACAACAGTTTTGTGTAGCATTGGTTGCACAATGCGCCCTCCAAATTTTGACGAGAACTCTGCGTATATTTCCGTCTAATTTTTAGCGACACTCGAAAGCATACAAATCTGTATGTATTCATTCCAAAATCTCGATTGCCCCGACTGTACTCCATAGTTAACATTGTTCTTTACACTCCTACAACGCTAGTGTATCATGTATCAATGTTTTTTATAGTGTGTGACAGCTCCCTGTGCACATCGACAATGCCAATGTGTGACGAACACCACGCTGCGGTGGTTATCAATCCAAGCGACTGTTGTCCTATTTACGAATGCGGTAAGCTCATTTTACACACATATCTGTAAACGTATATCTACGAGTTTAGGAAATGAAGCAATTTTTTTTAGCCAGAACTAGTTGACCAATGAGACAATCCTTACCATTGTCTATCGATTAGGCCTTAACTCATAGAAACGTTTAATAAACTTTAGGTGTTGATCTGAAATTCTGCATGGGAGCGCATGTTATGACCTATTCAGTTGCTGATCAAGCCTGATTGTGTTTCATTGGAATTTTGACGACGATTTAATATAGTGTTAAAACTTTGACAAAACATTGTTTGTAAAAAATTGAACGTTGTCAAGATTATCCAAAATCAATGTAATGCTTCTTATACAGTTTGCCGACCGGACACGTGTCCTCCAGCTCCAACCTGTCTTGACAACGAGAGAAAGGAACGTATCAATGACGACACTGAATGCTGCGGACAATACAGATGCGAACGTATGACTTTTTATGAAATGTCGTTGGTGTAAACATTACTGTCTGTACAAAGCACCTTGGATGTTTACCATGCCTTTTGTAAAAAAGGAATCCCTTTTGGAAATATTGCTAAAAATTTGTTTAAAAGGTTTTAAAACTGCTCGGTAACCTTCACAAAAACAACATAAACATAAAAAGTGCGTACGCTAACTATACCGCACCGGACAACTTTGCAATCTTTGTTTAGGATAACCAGTGGTGCACATTGCCCAATGACTGTAAATTGATCAAACATAGTTTCCAACACTCGACAATGTGTTGTTCTCTCAGGTATCGGCTGTGTCGACGACTGTGGCACGTTCCATGATGTGCAGTCAAGCTGGCAGCTGTCGACCGACGCTTGCCAGACCTGCACGTGCTTGGGAGACCGCAACGTGATGTGCAAGGCGCTGAGCTGCGCGGAACCAGTGAAACCAGTTTGTGCGAGTGGTGTCGAACCAACCCTGGTCATGGACGTGGAAGGATGTTGCTCGAGCTACGTGTGCGACTGTAAGTGTGCTTACTCCTGTTTGTTGTTTCCCAACAACGCCACCAAAAATTAAGTTTAATTTGCGTTAAAGAAATGAATGCCTGTAGAAAAGCTACTAAGGCAAAACAGCTGGACATCAAAAAAGACAGAGCGGTAGCTACGCTGTCGACCAAACTTTGCTGTTTCAATTTTGATGACATCAAATTTTCATGCACTCACATAACAACACATGATATTTATCTACAGTCGTTTGCCGAGGTTACGCTGGCAGCAGCCGAATCCATACTTTCGATGGCTACAGTTACGCCCGATCATGCCCGTGCTCTCACGTGCTGGCAAGAGACTCGTTCGGACTCGACTTCGAGGTTGCTGTCGATCGCGGCTACTGCTCAGGTTCCATCTGCACCAAGACTCTGGTTGTCACCGACACTCTGTCATCCGATGTGATCAGAATCAACAAGGATAGTAAGGTAAGAAACATTATTGGATTATCTCCGAGCAATCTGGGTCTTTGAACGTAGGCTTTTTGAGGTTGCTGTACAATTTGTGCAACTCATTCAACCTTTCATGCTGCAATACGTTTGCCTTTATCTAGCTAATTGTGATCATGTTCACGTAATTTTAGTTCGACTTGGATGTATCAACGAGCTTTGCGATGGAGGAGGTAGGATCCGTTATCACTGTCAGCATCAGAAGCGTGGGAGTCAAGGTTGTCTTCGACACTGTGTCTGACACTTGGTCGGTGCACGTTCCTGCCAAGTTCTCAGGCAAAACCGAGGGTCTGTGTGGTCTTGCTGACGGCGACATCCGCAACGACTTGTGGGTCGGAAGCTACGCCGTAGCGTCAGTCTCAGCCAGCTCTTCCGCAGCTACCGACGAGCTTGCTTCATTCTTCAACCACTGGCTGGTCGATGACAGCGGAGCCGCTGCCTCTGCTGCGGGCTCTGCTTCAGCTGCAGCTGCTGCGTTACCAGCATGCCTCACTGATGCACTACCAAGCACTGGCCTCGTTGTAGGAGGTGGCAGCTCTCTGGTGCGCAGCTCCTGTGAGCGCTTCTTTAAGAACAGCGTCTTCTCCCCACTTTCATCCTTCATTGATCCAGCTGAATACATCGATACATGTGTACAAGTCATCGCTGGTCTTCCAGTTCTCAGCGAGGGTTCGGCCCTTGGTGCTGACTGGCCAGGTTGCTCGGTCTTCTCGGCTTACGTTAGTGCCGCCGCCCGACAGGGTAAATGCGTGGAATGGCGAACCGAGAACTTCTGTCCATACACTGGCTGCACTGAGGGATGCGCGTTCAACGGATGCGGACCTTCGGTGACCAAGACTTGCGACAACTTCAAGACTTTCGACACCATTGACGTGCAGTACGCGACTGAGGGATGCTTCTGCGCTGGCGGAAAGGTACGAACGTGATGCAGTTATAATGATTTTGTGAGGGATGGTTTGTCCTGAGCTTGGTAAATTTATACAACTGTACCTTTAGTTGGCGTAATAGCAATACAACAACAAATTGGATGTAGTAAGTTATTTGCAAAGCGCAAAGTGGTGTTAACAACAGTAGACTTGTAATTTTTGTGTACAAAATGTAAAGCACGGTTGTAAATATTTGTTACCTCAACTTTCTTTCAGATTTCACATTGTCGAAAAATGCCTACTTTCTAACACATTTTAGCTCTAAGTAATTGTTGCGCTTCTCTCANCTGAGGGATGCTTCTGCGCTGGCGGAAAGGTGCGAACGTGATGCAGTTATAATGATTTTGTGAGGGATGGTTTTTCCTGAGCTTGGTAAATTTATACAACTGTACCTTTAGTTGGCGTAATAGCAATACAACAACAAATTGCATGAAGTTATTGTTGAAGCATTGCAAAGCGCCAAGTGGTGTTAACAAGAGTGGACTTGTAACGTGATTTTTGTTTACAAAATGTAAAGCACGGTTGTAAATATTTGTTACCTCAACTTTCTTTCAGATTTCACATTGTCGAAAAATGCCTACTTTCTAGCACATTTCAGCTCTAACTAATTGTTGCGCTTTTCTCANTTCAGCTGCAGCTGCTGCGTTACCAGCATGCCTCACTGATGCACTACCAAGCACTGGCCTCGTTGTAGGAGGTGGCAGCTCTCTGGTGCGCAGCTCCTGTGAGCGCTTCTTTAAGAACAGCGTCTTCTCCCCACTTTCATCCTTCATTGATCCAGCTGAATACATCGATACATGTGTACAAGTCATCGCTGGTCTTCCAGTTCTCAGCGAGGGTTCGGCCCTTGGTGCTGACTGGCCAGGTTGCTCGGTCTTCTCGGCTTACGTTAGTGCCGCCGCCCGACAGGGTAAATGCGTGGAATGGCGAACCGAGAACTTCTGTCCATACACTGGCTGCACTGAGGGATGCGCGTTCAACGGATGCGGACCTTCGGTGACCAAGACTTGCGACAACTTCAAGACTTTCGACACCATTGACGTGCAGTACGCGACTGAGGGATGCTTCTGCGCTGGCGGAAAGGTGCGAACGTGATGCAGTTATAATGATTTTGTGAGGGATGGTTTTTCCTGAGCTTGGTAAATTTATACAACTGTACCTTTAGTTGGCGTAATAGCAATACAACAACAAATTGCATGAAGTTATTGTTGAAGCATTGCAAAGCGCCAAGTGGTGTTAACAAGAGTGGACTTGTAACGTGATTTTTGTTTACAAAATGTAAAGCACGGTTGTAAATATTTGTTACCTCAACTTTCTTTCAGATTTCACATTGTCGAAAAATGCCTACTTTCTAGCACATTTCAGCTCTAACTAATTGTTGCGCTTTTCTCAGGTCCTACTCGACGGCAAATGTATCGAAACTTCGGCATGTCCAGTATGTGCTGACGAGAGCGGATATGGACGAAAAGCTGGTGAGCAATGGCAGTACGCTACTGACGCATGTATCGTTGCAACTTGTCAACCGGACTCCACCGTCATCCAGTCTCAAGTCATGTGCCCACCTGAACCAGTGTGTGGATTCGACGAGGTCAGTAGAAACCCTTTTGCCTAGATTATATAGTGTGGAAAAATCGTCAAATTTAACATATTTTTTATTCTAGAACCTGGCTACGGCCAACGACGACTCTGTGTGTTGCCCGGCCTACATCTGTCTGCCGAAGAATCACCAATCGTTGTGTGCTGGATTGAGATGCCCACCGATCATCCGACCACGATGCTCGGTTGGTGAGGAATGGAGAGCGACACCATCAGGACCTAACGGCTGTTGTCTTACCTACACTTGCGAGTGCAATGCCGAATCGTGCCCAAGCACACCAGTACCGGTAAGATGAAATTGTTGCTTCCTCCCTGACCTAGAAGCACATTCTAGATAGAAGCAACGAGGAGTTAAAGAAAAAGCTGTAACTGCTGTTAATGTCAGATCACTTTATTAAGATTAAGCTTTTACGGCCAATTTGCGCGTTTCGGAGTTGCCCTGCAGGCGGCAGATAATGTAAAGCTGAAACAAAGTGTTGGTTGCTGGAGTGTCTGCGTAAGCCAAAAATTTACGCCTTTGGTGTATTGTTGTTAAACAGGTGCTGTGCATATTTTTAGGTAAAACTGCTGTTGGACATTTTGCAAACCTGCCAGATTCATTGTGATAACCTTCGGTGTTTTATGCCAAATTATAAACATTCCTTTGTTTAGGCTTGCGAGGAAGGCGAGGACTTGGAAGTGGTTGGATCTGACTTGTGCTGTCCAACCGCAACCTGTGTATGCAAACCAGAGACCTGTCCATCCAAACCGATGTGCGACGCACCAGGCTACACGCTCAGCATCGTCGATGAAGGCCGATGCTGCGTGACGTACGAGTGCGTGTGCTCACGTGACTCGTGTCCGTTCTGCGAGGTTCCATCTTGCGAGGGAGGCGAGGTACCAGTTGTGTCGAACCCCGGCGAGTGCTGTCCAAGTTACGAGTGCCAGTGCGAGCCAGACCAATGTCAACCGGCCCTTACCCAGTGCGCTGTTGGATATACCCTGGTTAAGACGAGCGCCGCTGACGCATGCTGTGACGTGTACGAGTGCGAGTGTGACGTCACACAGTGCCCGGCCACCAAGACCACCAAGTGTGCGACGCTTCCTGGATACAGGTGGGTTTGTATTTTCTAAGCCAATGTGAGTTGGAATTTTATCATTGTACCAAAGTAGAAATGTGTTATTAAACTGTAGACTTGAGCCATGGCAAGTTTTGCGCTGTAAAAACTTGTTTTCTCCAAAATGTACAGCACCCAATTTCAAACAATATTTCTAGCTTAAAAATTCAAGAGCGCATACATGCATTTATTGGAAAAAAACAATTGGATCCTTAAACAAATCTATTTTGCAGAATTATTTCGACTGGAAAGGAGACACGTGCTCCAGGTTTGCCTGAGTGCTGCCCAAGCGATATCGAGCAGATTTGTGTTTGCGATGTTGCCAGTTGCCCGGTGGACAATGTGGTTTGTGCATCGTACGAACGCAAGTATCAGACCAACCCAGGAGAATGCTGTGCCACTTACGCCTGCGAATGTGACAACAGTAAGTTAGTTGCTGATTATATAGCAAATGTTTGTAATGTATAACTTATATCGCACATTTGCGTCAATCGCCTACTTAAGGGGCGGGGTGTTTAAGGGTGCAATTAAAAGGTAGATGCAAGTGCAACGAAAAGAGATGGTCCCTTACATGTCAACTATATTACTACGTTTAAAGTTTTGGCGCGTTTTTACCTTTTTGCTGCTAAGGCCTCGTGGTAAACACCGTCAGGGTTGTCGACCTTGAATTTCGTACAAATGTGTCACATTTTTTGTGTAAATGTGTATTTCACACCATGCATCCAATTAACCAAAACGACATGGTTTGTAATCCCCTCCCATTCCTAGCCAGTAATGGGATTTAGCCAGTTCTTGGAATTTTTTAATCCCGAGAACCGGTTGTTGGCTTTTGCCCATGGTAAAAACAACCTGTTTGTAAAAAGTCCTGGAGTGAGAGAATTTAATCAAAACAATGTCTTCGATCATAGCTTACACTTCCAAATCTATTTTCAAACAAACCATATTTTTTTTATCAGCCGCTTGTGAGGCTGGCGAGTACAGCTGTCCATCCAACTACCATCTTGCCGAAAAGGTCATCAACCCATGTTGTTCCTTGTCGGTCTGCGAATGTAACGTCTGCGAGGAACCAAAGATGTGCAAGGAGGGCTGGACCGCATGCGACACTGCTGATGAATGCGGCTGTGTACAACGTGAATGTCAACCACCCACGCAATGCACTTACTATGGAGAAGTCCACCAACCAGGTTCGGACAGATTAACTACGTTTTTGTGCTTTAACTGAAAATGTGATGTTTGTACATTTAGAAACCCTGTTTTTTTACATGAGACACTGAATGTTCTGTAAATGTCCAATAACGCAATACATTTCGAAAGGAGCAAAATATCTTCTATCATTTTGGTTTAAAATACTACAATTTTAAAACCTCCCTTTATCTTGAGAATTTTTACAAACATTGCGATTGATCATCTATAATGGTTAATTGCTTTTTGATCTGAGGCTTTTAAATGCTTTTTAACTAGGTTTATTTGCCCACGGGGCTTTTTCAGTGACTTTACATCTCGCGGTTAGAAAACCGTAAACACCGTTGCTGTTGAAAAGCCAAGCAAACAATTTCACCACAAAATGCACACAGTTAATAGCTAATTTTTGCACCGAACGTTGACTCAAACTCTTGTTGCCTCTGATACAGGCGAGACATGGCAAGAGGATGTGTGCACTGAATGCAGTTGCTCGTTGACACCAGATGTGAATGGCGAATACGAAACATCCTGCACCGCATTCAAGTGTCCAAGCTGTAGTTCGGGATACACCTACGTACCTGTGGCTGGACAGTGCTGTGGCGACTGCGTCCCGACTGTCTGTCACTTCGAGGGCAAACAGTATCACCCCGGNTTCAAGTGTCCAAGCTGTAGTTCGGGATACACCTACGTACCTGTGGCTGGACAGTGCTGTGGCGACTGCGTCCCGACTGTCTGTCACTTCGAGGGCAAACAGTATCACCCCGGACAGACTTGGGTTGCTTCAGGTAAAAAGACGACCGCTTAAAGATTTCTGTGTTCCGTTCCGTCGAAAGCGCGAAAACCGACATGCCTAACTAGCTTAAACTGGATCACAGAAGTCTTTAATTGGAAGTTTGAGACTAAATCAACAATTTTTTTTGTTTTTTTATTGAACAAGTTGTGAAATAAGAGAAATAAAAAAATACTAATGCATATGAAATCTTTCTTGTACTACTTTGGGCAAAATATTTCAGTAAAGTTACTGATCCACGATACTGCTTTATTTAGACGACTCCTGCACGAACTGCGAGTGTATGATCGATCCAGTTACGAACGAGGTTTACAGTCAGTGCAGTGCACCGGCATGTGCCCCACTCGATCCACTGTGCGAGCCTGAGAATATTGTCACTACTGCGGATGGATGTTGTACCACTTGTATCACAAGTAAGTTTGAATCAATAAATACATTAGATTTCCTCATAAATTTTGATCTTTGGTGAACCCGAGTTTGAAAATTTTGTTTATTTTTGTTTCGATTGATACAAAACTAACGTAACGTGTAAAAACATGTTTGCAATACTTTAGATAAGGAAGATGTAAAAGTGCGCAAAGCGCAACCTTGCGTTGAAAGGGAGTTTTATTATATACGCTGGTTGCACTACGCACCTCTAGTAAAAAAGTAAACAAAAACGTTTTTCAACAAGGTATTGATATATTCCAAACAACAATACTAAACCGTTATTAACCAGCTAATCTTTCCTAAATACGTCCTTAGCAACGCACGCAAAGATGCATGGCAATTTTGCACGAACTGAGCGCCTCGTACCTACCTCAAAACGTCCAAGGTTCTTGTTGTCACTTTCGGCATTACCTATACCCTTTCACATATTTTTACCCTTTTATGTGTGTTTTTGGCTTCACTAAAATCTATCCAGAAACTTGTTCTTAAGCAGCCCATTTTTTTGCTTCAGGGAACGTTCCAGAGAACAAGTGCCGACCTGTGACCGACTACGTTGAGGAGATCGAGCACGACGGATGCAGATCAGCGAACAAGGTGAACGTGACGATGTGCGAAGGAGCATGTACAAGCGCGTCAGTCTTCTCATCGGAGGCTGGAACCTTCCAGAAGCAGTGCTCTTGCTGTAGCACCATCAGAACCGAGAAGCGAACGGCTGAGCTGATGTGTCCGGACGGATCAAGCAAGGCGTATGTGTACGAGGTGGCATTGGAGTGCGCCTGCCATGCTACGGCTTGCGGAGCGGAACCGTTGCTCTGAGAGAAATGAAAGTATTGGAAAATGAATTTACGGACTGACCCCCACTGTTGACGGCTTGCAAGGAAGACGCGACGCGTTAGCTTGATTTAGTTCCGGATTTTCTAAAGTTCTTATAGTTTTTTTATTCCTGTTGTGTGTCTGTGTAATTTTAACTAATTTTTTTAACAGTATTGCATTAATTTTTTGTTTTTGTTCAAAGTACTTGTTTTTTTTTAAAGTTTAATATTTGTTTTGGTGCAATCTATTTTCAAATGTTTTTAAAACTTATTTATAAACCAACTTTTGTTGAACGATCTATATAGCTTATTGTCGCGAGCGTCTTACCGTTGCGAAAAACGACCCCCACTGACAAAACTTTTATTTTATTATTTTTACTTTTCCCGCTTCGTTTTAGTTGTTTAGTCGCCTTTTCTCTTCACGCTGTTAGCAATCTTTTGCCACNAAAGTACTTGTTTTTTTTTAAAGTTTAATATTTGTTTTGGTGCAATCTATTTTCAAATGTTTTTAAAACTTATTTATAAACCAACTTTTGTTGAACGATCTATATAGCTTATTGTCGCGAGCGTCTTACCGTTGCGAAAAACGACCCCCACTGACAAAACTTTTATTTTATTATTTTTACTTTTCCCGCTTCGTTTTAGTTGTTTAGTCGCCTTTTCTCTTCACGCTGTTAGCAATCTTTTGCCACGCCTAGTGCCCGCCCCTCTTCCTCTCGAGGGCACGAAGTAGAATGCGGATTGCTGGGACCGCCAATCGACGAGACTGTCTCCGACGGCATAGCTCCGACTTCTAAAACTCAAACTCAACGACCACATTCTGGTCAACCTTGCTGTGTGCCTATGTTTTTGAAGATACCACTGTTTCTAAAGCACAAAACGCAGTCATTTTGGCGGGGCTGCGACGTTGTATCCTTTTTGGGACGTCTCAAATCCTGTACACAGCACTAATTCTAGAGGTCGTGAGCATGGATGGATTTCGGGGACAACTTGTCTCGCTTCCGATGCGTTTTTGAATTCTCAGCTTTCCAGCGTTGATACGTATTAACCTCCAGTCGACGAACTTCGAGTCGGCGTTATGAAGAGACGACTTACGTGTTCAACGCATTACAATTCAGTGTACGGTGGCCTAACTCTTGCCTCTCTTTTCCGGGTGGCTGATAACCCCGCGGCCTGGCGATCTGGGGACGCCATCCCGTGGTCGGCGAACGCTACTCACCTAGAAACTTCTCTTGCTGTCATTTCAGTCACACGGCGCCGTTGGTCTTGGTTGGGGAACGGGACCAACGAAGGTTGTGTGGCGCAATCTATTGCCTAGCACTGTACAGTTTGCAACATCGTTAGACGCGACGTTCGCTCGCAAAGCCTTATCACATAAAGCCCGTAGAAGTAACTAAATGAGTGTCGGGTGTCGTTGTCGTTCATGTAAGGTCCAATGGTCAAGTTCACTGTAGCATCTCAGCTTTCTGTTTATTTGTGGTGTGTAAATACCGTTTGGTTTCATTGTGCAATAGTTGTAAACCCTATAAATTGTTGCCAATGACCAGACGGTGGTTTTAATGTTTAAACAAAGGTCAAAGGGTTTAAATGTCGGTTAGTGCATGGTTGCGTGTCTTATTTCCACAAAAAATGTTCTGGTGTTTTGATTTGTTTGGTGTACTGTTTGCTTCGGTGAATGTTCCTTTATATCTTTTTCCCTTTATGTGTATTGTGCATTAAACGAGCGGGAATACAGGCATATCAAAACCATTGTTTGCTTATAGGGCAAAACAAATGGCACCGGATTTTACAGACAACCACACAAAAAAGCCAAGCTAGAGTTTTAATACCGTCTAAAAAGGAAAAAACAGACCAACCGAAAACGAACAATCGATAACAGCAAAAAAACTTTTTTCATTTAAGCGATTTTAGGAGGTTTTGTCCTTCAAACCGCTCAACAAAGGAATTTTCATCGATTTTTCCACCCTCCAAAACCGAAAAATGAGCAAGGCCCCCGCCTTGGTGTTTTTTCGAAAATCGGTTGAAAATTTATGTCTCCGATTCCGGTTTAAACCCCCCCCCCCCCCCCCCCCCCCCCCAAAACCGGCTCAAACCGGTTTCAAACTGGAATATT
>QXVZ01028974.1:3936-14911 GCA_008931825.1 Phallusia fumigata
GTTCTTCAATATTTTGCAGGGTGTCCATTTATACTTTATTTAAAGATTTCTGATTTTAACTTATTCAAAGATTTATGAGTTTGCCTTCACAAGAATTTAACAAGTTAAGTTTTATGCTATAAAACCACATAAAAATGCCCTCCACTATAAGCTTTACTTTGTAAACTGCACTTCACGATACGATCCAGCACTTTAAATCGCATGGTTGCTGCGCAAGATGTGCTCTGATTGGTTAAACACAAGGTGTCCTCTGATTGGCTCTAATTGGTAAACAGCCGCGAACTTCCGCCGCTGCGATTGGCTTAAAAAGCCCCATCTACGAAATGTATAACATTTTGGAAATATGCCCACCGCAGGTTGGTCCGACACGTCATAAATATTTGGACACGGCCCAGACATAAATTTTTAATTGTCGCAATTGCGACAAAAGAACGTAACATCAAACGATTGTCACTGGGAAGAATAGGGATTGTGAAATCATTTCGACTCTAGTTGTTGCGTATAGTTGCGTTTTAGGATACACCTCAAATAATACATGCGTCAATTTATTTTGGTTTTCGTTAGTTTATCAACTACACAGATGCTTTTTTCCAACAATAAATTGATTGGTTTATGGTAAAATTGACTGGACATTAAAATCGTTTAATCAATAGAGATGTCGGTGCTCATGACAAAGATTTCACCAGCAGCACTATCATTTTTGAAAATGACCAACATTATGCTAAAAATAGTCCGCAGTTAGTCTAAAGTTCCATTCGCAAATTTTATCTTTTTGACAAATCCAAATCATTACGATGGCCTTTTCCAGAAAGATCGCAAATTGCCGTACGGTTTGAAAGTTAGGTATTTACGTAATTTGTAATATATATAAATATATATATTAACGTTTCAAAAAACACAACCCAATCAGTAGACCATGGGTTATAAGTATGACAAAACTTCAAACAACAAGTAGGCTATCTACATTCCAATTTTGTCTAATATGTAAAATATGCTAGCATACAGCAATACATGGAAACTACTTTTACAGTTTTGTCAAAATTACCAGTCAATTTATCTGCTACAATGTCCCAAACAAACGCTATACAATAAAAACCAGCATGAAAGATACAAGCAAGAAGGATAATAATCATTCAATAATGCCCCAATTTTGTTTAGCTTATTTTCCTAAACCGCTGAACAGACCCACCAGAAATCCAATTCCAGTGCCAATAATCCTAAACCCTGGAGGAGAAAACGCGAAACCTGCCTTGGCTGCCCCCCACAGACCACGACGAATCCAGGTAGGTTTGTTTTTCTCATTGTTTTTCTTGATCTGTTGGAAAAGTTGGTCAATCTCTGTTTTCAATCGCATCCTAAATCTTTCATCATCTTCGCTTCATTGACCGCCGTGTGTTGCTTCAGCTCGTTTTCAATCTTGTCCATTACCTTCCCGTGCTCACTTTCCAGAGCTGATGGTTCAACATATCTTCCATCGCAAAACTGTAGACGGGAAAACATATCCGCAAGTTCCATCAAGGGTATTCTGGGGAGCAAAAAATGAACAATTTTGTTTGGATTTTGTTTGAAAAAACTGTCAAACTAAAAAGACCATTGACTCAACATGATATAAACGACAACTCACCACAACCAAAGTTCAACTAATTCATTTGAAAATTATAATAAAACAAATCACGACTTCCCAAACAAAACTTTTACTTACACCCGCCATGTGCAGAAGATACTTCTCTTTAATTTCCTGTATTACTCTTTCAGCCATTTCCTCATCACGTTTCTGCGCAAAAGTAAACAAAGATGCAAGATAGCAAACTGTCGAACAAAGAACAAACATTGCTCAAGCTTTCGAATTTAACAAACCTTGTTTTCTTCGTTTTTCTCGCATACCAACAGTTAATGTTTCTCTATGTCAGATTCTAGCTCAACTCCAATAGATCGAAAATCGTTTCTCGGTTCTTCTTCACCATTGCGATAATAAGTTAACGTCTTCTGCCTTTCCTTGTCGTGTCGTGCTTTTAGAGATCTTTCATCAATGCACTTGTCCAAAATCTAAGAAAAAGGTCAATACAATGGTTTGCATATTAGCACTATCTATGAAAAGTAATGTATTTGTTTAATTCGCCACAATCTAATACAACGCGTTATATAACACAATACAAGAGACCAGCAAAAAAGATATTTAGGTTTGGCGTCAGAATTTTAAATCACAGCGTTGGGCTGATATGGAAAATGTAAGAGATTTCAATATAATTGTTTGATTAATCTAGATTACCATGAAACTAGGCGACCACAATAATACTAAACTTTTACAGTGCTGTTGTAAGGTTAGGGTCTGTATATATACCACACCTGACCCACACACTGTGGTTCGGTATGTCTGGTTTAATATATATTTATTTTAAACCACAGTAGATCGACTTATCATAAATTTGGTTTGTTTGGAATAATATATCTTAAGAGACCATAATAATATAGCAACATATAATATTTTGAAACAACTTACACCATCGATTTGCTGTTGACACGCATTAATTTTCCTTCGCTTGAAACGATTGTTAGCACTTTTCTGGAAAATATGCAAAAAGCAATTATCAGTCGCAATACATCATAATACAAACGCTTTGTATAAACGAGCATATGAGAGTATTTAAAAATTTGTTTACTATTGTGCTTTGCATTTGTTTGATTTATAAAGACAAAATATTTCGGCTAAAATTTGTACAGGTTGTTTCCCCTCGACCGACCATTTTTTATGAAACAACGCAGAAAGTTTTACCACAATATTTTATGCATAAATTGTCAGCGCTACATACGGTCACCGCAAAATAACTGCCTCGTTGCCAGCAAACTGCTAATTATCTATTTCAATGTACTTTTTCTAGGCTGGTCAAACGATTTTACTTGCAATAACAATTAAACGATAAATTTTCTCCAAAACATTGTCTCGGCTGTTACTTTTAGGTGATGCCACATTACGTCAACCAGCTTACCGTTTGGCAGGAAATATTCGATTTTGATACTAACCTCAACTTGGTTTGTTTAACTTTCGTTTCAAATCACAATTTATTATGGTTTCCTTGTTAAAACGTCAAAATTATTATCAGTGAATCAGCGGATCCAAAGACAGTCACCAACTTTTCATTTTATGTGTATTTTCATTAAATAATTGTTTAAATAATTTTCATTTTATGTGTATTTTGATAAATATTACATTAAAATAAACTGAAGTATAACCTGTAGTTGTCAAAAAATGAACTAGATTCGATATTTAACTGTAGCTGTAGTAGGTTTATATTTTATTACAATTTTAAAAATCATCAGCAAACAAATGTCATGGTAAAATTAGCAGTTTTGACTAGGAAACTGTTCTTTATGGACGTGTTTGCAACATTTTGCTATTTTTGTTTGCCAAAAATTTTCTCAGCAGAGTTAATGACAATCAACAGCATTTGCATAGCCTAAATAGCAATAGTGTTATTTAACTGTAGGAATGGGATGGTTGTAAATCCCACAACAGAAATGTGAAAAAGGAATTGTCTTAGCGTTTGCACCATGCAGGTGAAAATTTCAACCAGCGCGTTTTGATACTTTGTTTTCAGTTTTATATACGATTTGAAGGGCGATTAATGACGGAAGGAAAAACTCACGCAAAAAATGTCTAAAATTGTTTGATAGTGCACGTTGGACTAATATAAAGATTGGAACAGTTATTAACAATTACGGTTAATCAGTATTTAGTATACTGGTTGATAAGAGAAATAGGATAAATATTAGGAAATAAATGGATTAAGAAATTAAAAATAAATGAAAAAAGGAAGAAAACGCAATAACACAAAAAAAACACGAAAACAAAAGGGATATAGCGATACAGTTCGAATTTGAACAGATTGAGGACAGCTGAGCACACATAACGAACAACCAAAGAACTCTTTCCACAAGTGATTTCCCTGTAAAAATAGATGGACAAACGGCAGCAGTGACTGGTTCCGAGGTAGATAAAGTAATATACAATGCAAGCACAAGACTAATACATCACACAAGGAAAGTTGTGTTAAGCAAGATTGAAGTAAAACTGTGAAAGCAATAACAAAACCAAAAAACACTGCAAACTTCCGACTGATGCCAAATAGCAATGAAATTCGTGTCGGCACTGCGCTACCCCAGGCCAGTACCAGTGGTAAAGAAAACAAAGCAAAACGTGCAGCTAAATACGCGGCGGCTGGCAAGGGTACAATGACGGTGCTTAGTTATTTGTGAGGGAGTAATTAAGTTGAATTTGGGTGACGTGATAACATGCCAGAAATCACTTCGATTTACATGCGCCTGCATGACAGGCCGCATAAAGATCGCTTGAGGTTTGGTGGTCGGATAGCATTCGTGCATATGGAAGCGGTGGCGTTGGTAATGAATTGCCTTGTTGGTTTTGCGTCAAGAAACTTCAGGGGGATATTATTCCACAATGTCGTTTCTATGTATTGCATTGATTGTTGATTTATTTTCGTGTCATAAGATGGAGTTAGCACGAATGGTAATGGAGTTGGCACGAATGGTAACGGTTTTAATATTGGTGAAAAAATCAGCGAATACAACTGGAAGCATTTCATTGTTATACTTGTACATAAATGTTATAAGTTTAAGCATAAACAGTTGTTTAAAAGTTAGTAAACTGTTGCTTTTCATCACTTCTTAAATATTCTAATAACCCCTAACACCAAATATTATTTTAATAAATTTACTGCAGATGCACAATTGTAATTTGGAAATACGAACAGATTGTGACATGGATCGTTGTGGCCAACATTTCACCACTGCAAGATTACGCTTGCACGTTCGATAAAGCTTTTTATGCTCTTTCCAAGACAGCCTTTCACTTAGGTAATACCCCGAAAGGGCAAAAAAGATTGTGATTGTACGTAACCCGAGCGTATAAACCTTTTAAGTTAATATATTTTCGAGGGTTTGGGATATATTGTACTCGAACCACTTTTCTAATACTCACTTCCTCCATTGAAAACTTGTAGAGGCTTTTCACGTCATTCATGGTCTCTAGGTTCCCAGCTTGCGCTAGTTTCTGCAATCGTCAGACAAGTTTGTTAGAGAAGTTTAGTTCATTGCTGAGTGTTTCTGCAGACGTTTGACTCTTCAAACAAGTTTAATGCTTCAGTTTCAGCTGCCTGGTGAGCTTCTTTGAAAACCACATCGCTCAAAAACAGTACACTGCATTTCTGTGAAAAAACAAACAATAAACGTGAAAAACTTCGAGTTCAGCATCCTTTTCGGAGCCACTTTAATGCAAAGTATCAAAAGTTGTTGCTTTACAAAACACCAAGCTTTTGTGGTGTGGTCCCAGAGCAAGCGCCCATTAGTCTCATTCGTCGAGAAGCTTTTTTGTTTTATAAATTTTTAATTTATGCTACTGTTGTAACCAACTTCTTCCATTATCCGTCTATACTGTTACATAGCTCGAATCGATTTGTCCACAAGTTGGCGTCGTCTTCCTGTAAAGCAAGAAAAATAATCCATCAACCTATTTTCCCAACATATGTAATTTTGCACAATCTTAAATATGAAGTAAAATATGAAAATTTTAGACGAGAAAAACTTTCTTACACCTTTGTGATGGCTGCTTTCATTAAATCGCTTTCACGCTTAATCCAAGAGTTCCCTCAGCTTTAGTTTGTACTCCTCAACTGTTTCGCGTGGGTATTGCCTTGCTTCTTCCAAATATGAATCAACAGCGGTTTCTCGGCAGCCCTTCTCAATTTCATGAATTGTATTTTCATCGACGAACTGTCCCCTGCTACACTGTAAATTTATGCGATGGATGTAAATTGGTAAACTCATTTATAGTTGAAGTAGATTTAAAAGACAAGCACTGACAAAGTAAAATTCATAATTGTTCAAGTATTAGTTTCGCAACCCATCAAAAGAAAGCCAAATAAAAGTGGTTTCCACTGGCGTGCAGACAAAACAAAAGAAACTTTAAACTATAGTCGTTTTGGGGGGCAAGTTTGACTTTGGGCGCTAATTTAATCAAACCCACAGTTTGTGGTACACAAGAGAAAATATTTATAGTTTATAATTTCTCACCAAGAAAGCATCAGCAACGTTACGACAAGGTTGCTGATAAAAAGTTGATAGACGTTTTTAGCAACAATGGTCCAAAACTGAAACATACGTCTTCAAGAGCTTCTATGCACTTTCGTTCCGCGACTGACACAGCTTCCCGCACTTTATGCTTCATCCGTTCCTAACAAATCACATTTCAGTTAGTTACAACAAAACTGTTTCACCCTTTTATTTTAAATCTACAGCTAATTTTACCATCATTTAGCAATGCATGCGAAGTTACAATAAACGGTTCCCGGACTTAGTTTGCATTTAGGCAAAATAGATACTCGAGGGCGATTTAATTTGTTTTCGAAACGTATTAGTCTAAATTTTATGGTAACTATCAAATGGACATTTAATGTGTAAAATGGGCTTGATGATGAGATTGAAACAACTAATTAATCCATGTAGCCAAAAATTAGATGCATGTGCATAATCTATATGTATATGGTATAGTAAGCATCAAAAAATAAAACCAAAGCCGCTATGGCTTGATGTAAATCAGGCTAAAATTCAAGGGAACCAACTTAAAGAACCGAGTATTATGCAGAACAGTGTTCAAATCATACGTTTAATATGCTTTAATTCCCGATGCTAATACAAATTGCAAGAAAGACCAGAATGTAATTCTACACTTTTGCACCGCTGGGTGGTGTGTACAGCGCATCAGTCATAATTAAAACCTCGTCACAAAATGAAATACAGTTTTTACACAACAAACAAATTAAAACGATTTGTACCAAAACCTTTTCAGCTATGTTGGTTTGCTTGTAAACATTAAACTCTTGGTTCATAAGTTCTACCAAGTTTTTGCGATACATGGCAATGAACGAATCCTCCCCAAACTTTGGCATTTAACTTTTAGGTTCGTTACAGACCTGCAATTATAGTTGCATTTAAAATGAGAAAAAAGTAAATAAAAGCAGGCGGTCGCACCACGTCTCTTTTTCACCACACCCGATCAATGCTTCCAACCCGACGTCAAGGTACAGAGGCCACGACAGAATAACACTGGAGGCACCAAAGAGTGTGTATGGCGTAATAATGATTTAATACTCTCCCCCCCATCCACAAGAGAATAGAGTGTCCACACTCGACCTAATATCGCAAGTCGCAACATCTCTCTACATAAAACGGAATAACGTAACAATGACGAAGATAATATTGGCACGAATGTAACCATAATTCGCCAACTGCTGGCATACCTATTTCCTTCGAATAAAACCAAATACAAAACAGTGGGTGGAAAGATATAGCAAATGAAGAAGTGAAACACTGTTAATTATTGGCAAAAACACTTGTGTAAATCAGTTAAAGAAATAAACACACATAAAGTGTCATTTATAAGACCTCACACACACAGCGGTGGCACAAATCGGTAAAACACAGAAAAAACAATCAAATAAACATTATACAAGGAAAACTAGTTAAATGTAATAAAAGAGGCGTTACTATAACGATAAGCAAGGTGCTTAATGTAAGATAAAACAACAAAGAATTTACCAAACAGCTGGAAAGAACAAAAAGTGACTAACGCAAATTTAATACGCTACTGTGCTTCGCAGGCGGGATAAAAACTTGGTCGACGAAGAGTATAACGCGGTCGTAGATTACCGCGCCTTTTTAAAAGATGAACAGTTTCTTCGTGGTGCAAGTACGCTCCCTGGGGCGGTAAACTGTCCACGTTTTTAGTTGTTTCCTGTTGTCGACTTTCATTGCATTCTGCCGAACTGTACCGGCCAAAATCACCTCTACTCGGCTTGAGTCTGTTAAAGTGCACTACGTGGTCCGTTTCCATCCCTTGTCGTGTAAGCTACCGGAGAATTGACACGTACAATTGTGTAGGATGAAATTTGGTTTTCTCATCCGGCTTTAGAACTTGATCGCGGGGAAGAACCACGTCGCCAATCTTAAAATTTACTTGTTGTGCTGAATTCGACGCATCCGAGGTTGTCAACATCCAATTTATGAAACAGTTTGGTAATCTTCGTTTTTCCCCAAGTTGGCTCTTTTCTTGTGGATGAACTGCAGATGAAGACATTACAGTAGGTCAAATCTCCCTTTCCAAAGACAGAAAAAAGCTTCACTACATTTACAGTTTACACCACACGGTAACATTATTTTAAGGAAATTGTCAATCCTTACTTGTAATTGGTATCCCTCAACTGAGGTAACCATGCTGGTGGGACAAACCTCGTATTGGTCGGCAATGTCCCGATTGCCTTCGGCAAACCCGTCACATCGAGGGACATGACGAGAGAGCACAACTGGTCAAGCGGTTAAATATGGAAGGCGAAATCACTGTAACTTCCGCGTCGATTAAGACATATACTGGATGAGAATTTGGGCTTATGACAGAATAACGACGAAGTTCCTGCGCCAGTGTGTCGATTCTATGTAATTTGTCGTCTGCGGACCTATAAGATGGTTTTATAACGGCGCATCAGGATGCTGTTTCCAGGAACGGGGAGCTCGTACAATATTGTGTCGGTCTCGCCGATTTGCTCGTATGTGGCCCGATATGCCACATTGATAGCATACAGGTTGATTATTCCTATGGGTGTTTTGAACAATAGAACCAACCATTTTTTAGGTCCTTAAGTTCCAGACGCAGCTCCTTTATCGCACCAAATAACGCAGATTGGTTTGATTTGTAGAGTTTGCGATTGACACCGCTTCACATACGCCCGAATTCGTTAAACTTTCTGAAAAAGACTCTGGGCATTTCAAAATTAACGTACTATAGCTGCTGTAAAGGAGGGACTCTTTTTACAGGAATTTTCCCCTAAAATTTTGTCAACTAGTGTTCGATTGTTTGAACCTTTCGTCAAAGCCAAATATCAAGTTGATTCCTAAGTTTTTTCTCATCTTGTGCCGCATGCGTTGCCTGACACATCGAAACGGCTTCATCACAATTTTTTGACAGATTCTCCCAATTTCGCAATGCCTTGAGGTCGGAGAAATCAGCTGTATACAAATCACTGCCATTGGCTTGGTTCATGTCAAAAACGACATCATACGGCAAAACTGCCAAAAAAGCGTGTCGCGTTGCTGCATCGCTTTGGCAAAAGCTTAAAAGCTTGACAAGAATTGCACAAAGATTCCTCCTTTTTCAAAACGAGGAGGGGAATAATAAAAATTTATTTATACCTTGCGCAACAACTGATGCAGGTCCTGGCGTGTTCGCCAATTTGTTGCAGGACTTTTAGGTTCTTTACAAACCTGCAGTTATATCAGTAGTTGCAATCTCTATTAAAATGATAAAACAGTAAATAAAAGCAGACGGTCGCACCGCGTCTCTCTGTCACCACGCCCGATCAACACCAACCTGAACACGAGAACACTGCCACGTCAAGATACAAACGCCACGACACAATAACAAAGGAGGCGCCAAAGAATGTGTATGACGTAATAACTATTTCACGACTATGTAAATGTGAAATGGTGTATCAAATGTCTTTGACAATTATGATAAAGAGGCAAAATGGCAAAGTCACTCTTCTATTTTTTACGCAGTATTTTATTTTATTTAAATGCATGTTCAGGAGGCCACAAAACTGTGCAAATTATCCTTCCTGATCACATAAATGGTTACGGCATCAACACTGGGGAAATCGAGAGAAGTTTCGGTCATCCAGATATTGCCAAACTACCTGTTGCCATCTACTTTGTGGCTGGAGCGTTTCGGAAAGGAAAATCTTTCATGCTTAATTTTTTTCTGCGATATTTGTGGGCAAAGGACAGCAGTAAGGTACATTTATTTGACGTTGACCAATAGCACTTTTTCTGCGAATTAGGAATGTTGTTTTACCTGCATATCAGTCAGAATCCTGGCTTTATTCAAAACAAAGGGAGTTGGACAAAGGTTTTGGGTGGCGCGGTGGATCAGTGCAACACACACAAGGGATATGGGTATGGGATGAACCCTTTTTCTTCAACCCCCAAGCGTAAAAAGGTGAGTATGTTTCTAAGTCCGTTCTTGGGCCTTAATAGTTTTCTGTCACAACAAGTCGTCACCTTGTAAACCAAGTTATGATTGTCGTCAAGAATTATGCTCAAGAAATATTGGCGTTAACAATGATAATAAATCTTTTCACGTATGTTCAGGTAGCACTCTTTCTCATGGATACTCAAGGTTTATTTGAACCAGGAGCTGCAGTGGAGGATTGCTCAGTGATCTTTGCACTTAGTGAACATGTTTCATGCTTTTTGATGCCTAATCCTGGCGACAAGGTCGCAGTTAGGAGTCAAGACCAAGGACATTAGCTAAATTTGGAAGGTGGTTTGTCTAGTATTTTTTATCCACAATTTTTAGGTATATTGTGATAAAAAGCCATATTGATTGAAACAAGATTCTTGTCGTAAGACAACTGGAAGTTTATGGAACACTGAAAACGAAAGTAGCAGTATCTTAAAAAGTTTAAATTTTTCCGTTTCTAAGATATGAAGCAGTACTTTAAAGACATATGGATGTTCTGGTGGTGATTGAATGATTTGAAAACATTAACACAAAAAATATTTGTTTTGAATGTTCTGTTTAGACAACAGCCAAGGCTGCTGTTGTGACAATCATTCAAGAAATCAAAAACGTTTTCCGTCGTCAAATGAAACTGGTAATTTGTACATTAGAAATTTTTTACTTTTGAATGTTTTACTTATAAACGTTTTTTGTTGCAGTCATGCGAAAATACCTACAAGAGTGATGAAGAAATGAAAAACACCTGTGACTTGTGTAAGAAGGAAGCTTTGGACAAATTCGACCAAAAGCGAAAGTTTGGGGATGATTCATTTATTATCGCAAAAACTTGGTAGTACTTATGAACCAAGAGTTTAATGTTTACAAGCAAAGCAACGAAGCTGAAAAGGT